>REGO01000346.1:1038097-1096208 GCA_010120015.1 Rhombomys opimus | reverse complement strand
TGGGTGGAGAGGATAGGGGGATGGGTGGAGAGGATAGGGGGATGGGTGGAGAGTGGCTTGAAGTGTTGATGGTTAGGTGAGGAGTGGGCAGAGTGAAGGAGGAGCCATGAGCTCCTTGTGAGCGTGGTAGGAGGTACCATTCACTAAATAAGCTCTAGGGATGAGGCTCTTTGGGAAGTTGCTCTCTAGCACACCTGGTAACCAAGAAATAAACCCTCCCCCCACCCACACACACACCCTTGTCCCCAAACAATGGTGAAAATGTTTATCAGTTTGGGAAGGGCACTGATTGAGCTATCAAGAGGAATCTATAGTCACTTCCCCACGAGTGACAATTATTTTGCTGGTGTCAGAGGACAACCTGTGGAGTCAGTTCTCTCCGTCCACCTTTATATGGGTCTGAGAACTGAACACAGGACACAAGGCTTCTGCAGCGAGTGCCTTTACCTACTGAGCCATCTCCCCAGCCCGGATATAAGTTCAGACCCAGAAAAGCCCCTTTGCACTCTTGCCTTTTGCATTTCACAGGCACAACGAGGCTAAATTGGATCCTTTTTCTTCACAGATCAGTAGACTAGTTTAAGATATGTGATGGCTAATTTTATGTGCCAAATTGGCTAGGCCATAGTGCTCTGTTATTCAACCAAACAGTATTCTAGGTGTTAGCATGGAAGTATTTTTGTAAATGTATTTAATGCTTATAATCAATTGGTTTTAAGTAAAGGAAATTTTCCTTGGCATCCTGGATGTGCCTGACAGAAAAAAGACATAAAGGGTGGCACAGAAACTTCTCTGAGGGGGAAAAAAGACAAAACTCTCCCTGTGAACAGAAGCCTGGGCTTGTGCATGAGACTATAGGCCTGTGCCTCCTGGTCAGCTGTCTAGCTAGCCCCTCCCCCGCTTGTATAGTCACCTATCACTTAAGGACGGCGGTGTGGGCTGAGGTCTGTTGCTAGTCACGTTCATCATGGTGTCTTCACCCAGACTCAGAGGGCCAACGTCAGTCCCTCCATTCAGTGTGCCTTTTGATCCTCCTGAGATGCAGCAAACACAGGGCACGTGAGGTGCTTCTGGGGTGACAGCGTGTGCTGCATTTCAGCTTAATAAAAGTTTGTTTCTTAAGCAGGAGCAAATTCTAAAATAATTAAACGAACGTCATAAACCAGTATATAAGCCACCTATATAATATAATCACCTACCATCATGACCAAGTGTCACGGTCCTCTACATACTTGAATGAGCTATGTTTGCGTGTTGCTGACCAAGTGTAGATTCGTTCCTACCGTCATCACCAGAAAGGCATTGCTTTATGTCCTGATGGTGGCAATTAATGCCAGGTGATACAAATTCATCAGCTCCACAGCTCATCCATTGATTAACTGTTCTGCAGCACCTGATCATATAAACGCCTATGTTCCTGGGATGGCTGAGCACCTTCCTGGAGGAGGGGGAGAGAAGGCAGCAGAGACCTGGTTGGCAGGGAGCATCTGCTCTCGTCTGAGGAGAGCCTCAGATGAAGCCTCGGTGGACACTCCATTACAGGCTATGAGGGTCCTCAGGGTGGGTGGTATCTCAAGGGCCCCTGCATATGGCCTGAGGTGTTATTTACACCCCAGGCTTCACCTTCACAGACTCCATGACTCCTCGAATGACTCCAGTGTCCAGGAAACATGGAGGCCTTTGCACAATGACAGGGCTGGAGCGCCCTCCTGGACACCTGTGTGGAGACTGAACTCCAGACTGGCATGTAATTTTATGAAGCTGATCTTCATGCCAGTCGACCTAGAAAGTGTCCTCCTTGGGACAGCAACCTCATCTTTGCTCTTCTTCATAAGACAACAAGCCCAGAACAAGGCGTCAGGGACCCTGGGGTGGCACAGCACATTCGCACATTCAGCCTCGGCTTTCGGAGAGGAACCCAGGCTGCTGTCTTTGATCGACTCAGTGCACACGGGGAGACATAGGATAAGCCCCTGGGGGCACTGTCATGCTGTCAGGAGATGCTGAGGTCAGGGTAGGGCAGGGCAAAGGCTGTCTCAAAGGGAAGGGACGGCTTTCTGGACCCGCCATGAAGGCTCCTAAGCTTAGGTAGGGTTTGACAGTGGGGATGACAGTGGCTCCCTTTGTAATCTTGCTGAATGTGAGCTCACTGATTGGGCTAGACTGCCTGGCGGCCAGTGGGCCCCTCGGATTTTCTGGTCTCTGCCCCCTAGCTCTGGGATTACAGATAAGTGCTGCCGAGATCTTTTTATGTGGCCACTGGGCATCCACACTTGGATCCTCCTGTTTGCATGACAAGCCCTTTCCTGACTAAGCCGTCTTTCCATGACCTTGTATTTATTTTTCAGAACTGATTTAAAGTGTCCTTGACTTGGTTACTGAATATGTTGATAACGGTGCCTCACTTGATGTACCATGCCAAGGCAAAGAAAACACCAAGAGAGATGAACGCCCTCTGCCCGAAGAAGGTGGCTGGAGGCAGGGCTGGCAGAGGAAGCAGAAGGCATGGCATTGAAGGCATCCCTGTCCTGATCACCAAGTGGTCTTTATAATAACCACAAGGGCAGTTTTTTCGCATGGAGTAGGAAGCCACTGATGGTTCTCAATAAAGAAAATGAGAGCCCATCTGTGTCTTAGAAAGATTTCCCCAGCTGTGGGCCATCATGGAGACTGATGCACTTCAGAGAAAGGACAGGCCTGACCTACAGTGGGGACTGATAGTCGATAGCCTGGGCTCGCTCTTAGGCAGGGTTCCAGGATGGGGCAGAAGGAAACTGAGCCTGGACAGACTCAGAAGACTAAGGCCTTGAGCTGAGAGGCTGTGGGATCCGTCACCATAGGAAGCTGGCTTTCCCACAAGCCAGGGGCCACAAAGGCAGCTGAGGCACCGACACAGACAGAGTCTGTGATTCTGTGGTACGGATATACGGGACCTCCCTGGAGGAGATACTTCAGAAAGAAGACAGCACTTACAATCAAAATGTGCCTTTTTAATGTATGCAGGACCCCAAGAGGGCATGGTTAGGAAGTGGAAAACATTGACCAAACCCATTGCTTTCAATGGGAATGGCACTGATCCCCAGTGGCAAAGGCTCACTACACTTGGACAGTGTTCTCAAATAAAACCCCTACAGAGCAGAAGCTGGACAGATGGCTCAGGGGCTGAAAGCCTGTACTTGTCTGCCAAAGGACTCGCGTCTGACCTCCCAGCACCCACAGTGGATGGCTCACAACCTCCCTGATCTGCCCTCCCCAGGCACCTGCATTCGTGTGCACATACACAAATGCACACATAGGTGCTCATAGTTGAAACTAAAGACATGTATCCTTAAAAGCACCCTTACAAGGCACATCATGTCACCCAAACAACCCACAAGCACAGGCCATGTGCGACCTTCTGGGAATCTGCTTCAAATGTGTCTGTATCTTCCTCGCTGGCAAATCGTACATTCCCGTCCTCCTTATCCATACCAGAAGACAGGGGCTTAGCTGTAAATATTCTTCAAATTCTTACCCAAGAACCTTCAGATTAGGTCATTGCTGCATACCGTCAGTGACCAAATCAGAAAATCCCACAGGCCTTACCACAGAGACATTAAAACAGCATTCAACAACTGTACTCATTTCAGGCAAAACCTAGAAGCAGCCCAAACATCCTTCAGTGGGCAAACGGATAAGCACCCCGTTACGAGGCAATAAATAATACAAGCACGTGTGGACCAGGGAGCTTGTCGAAAGCATTTGCTGAAAAAAAAAAAAAAAAAAAAGAAAGAAAGCAAAGAAGCTAGGTGTTAAGGGAACATACTGTCAGACCCTGGTTGTGAGTTCAAGGGCAGGCACACACGGTTCCGTGTTTGAGAGCAGGAGCTGTAGGTCAGCTGGGAAGGGCTACCAGGGAAGTTTCGGAGTGACGGAAACGTTCCCTGTACACGTTCCCTGGTACACGTTCCCTGTAAACGTTCCCTGGTACACGCACATTAAAAATGCATCAACCTGTACTCTTAAGATTTGTGCCTTCTGCCAGATATAATTTACACTTCGATTTAAAAATAAATAAAAACAAATAGTTTTAAGAGGAGGTGATTCATGTGTGTATGTGGACATATAAATCTTTGTAATGATGCCAGTTCACAAGTTCTGGCTGACGTCTGCTCAGTGCTGCCCAAGAGAACTTTCTCCTGGGATACAGATGTTCTTTGTCTGCTTCGTCCAAAATGGGCAGGAGCCACACATGGCTGTCAGATCCACTGACTCTGTTATTTGTTTCATTTTAGTTAATGTGGAGGTAGGTATACATAACTGCAAGTGACCAGTGCCTATATCCGGACAGTGCGGCGGAGATTTCCAGTACCTCAGTGTCACTGTTCACCTTGACGCGGGAAGGAGAAGATTGGCCAGGACCCCCTGGGGGACTTGTTTGGAGCCAGGGTGGGTGCTTTGGGGTGGGCAGGGTTTTGTAATTTCTCTCCTGTCACCTAGCCATATGCTGCCTCTGAAGCTGCATTTTCACTGGCTTTACTTTGTCTCTTGATTAATCCAGATTCTCCTAAAATGTCTGGGTTCTCGGTTCATCATTACTTTTATGAATGAAATAGCAGATGTTCTACAATGAAAACCCAGAACCACAATGGTGGGAGTCTTGCCATGTGTCAGTGGCTTGCATGCTCAGCTTCACCAATGAGGGAGGCAATCAAGTGGCAAAGGCCAGAGATGGGCATTTGTACATGTGAGTGGAGGTTGACTTCAGATGGCAGGAGGCTGGTGTCTCCTTTGCTGAGATGGACACAAAGATTGCTGTGTTGAGACTTTGATAATTCCCAATTACAGTGTGTCTGATGAGTCAGAAGACAATCAAAGGGGAATTTAAAGGAAGCGGCACAGAGCCTGAGCTGCAGCCAGGCCTGATGGTACAGTCCTGCAACCCCAGCTACTAGGGAACTGAGACGGGAGGCCTGTGAGGATAAGGCCTGCCTGGGCTACAACCTAAACATAAGCCAGCCCAGGCTGCTGAGTAATACCCCAAAACAATAAGCAAAAAGAGAGGAAACATAATTCAACTGCAGAGCACATATCTAGCATTGTGAGGCCCAAGTTTCAATCCTTAGCCCTGGGAGAAGAATAGGGAAAGGATCCGAGTCTTAGCCGCTTACCAGAAGAGGCTCCATGCTCCTGCCCCACACATGCTAAGGCCACTGCCTTTCCTCTGTAACAACACTACACACGTGTTGTGTAAGTCTCTTACATGAACTCAGAATTTGAACTCAGATTCCACAGTTCTTCATAAGACAAGAAAGCTAGATACAAAGTGAATAAATTGTAATAAATAATAAGTAAAGTAATTAAAAGAAAATGTAGATATTATCAAAGAAAGAAAATGCCATGCCTAAAAGACTGCACAGCACAGGGGTGCCATCATTAAATATGGCAAGGCATCCATAGCAGTACACGTTGTTTTTAATAATTCATACAACCAAGCAAGTGCCCAGGCTCAGCCTTGCATGTGTGTGTGCGCGAAGGATTTACACTGAGCTCACGGTTCCAAAGGTTTTGGTCCCTGGACATGTGGGTCTGTGCTTCTGGGCCCACGTGAGATGAGGCAGAAAACTGACAGTGAGCACAGGGTAGGGCAATGACAACAAAGGAAATGGGAGGGGCCACGGCGTGTCAATCAAAGGCTCACCCACACACTGCTAAGCTTCACTTCTTAAAAGTCTAAGCAAATGTTGACTCCATCAACAGATTAAGCCATTGGTTAATTCAGTCACGACCTAACAGTTTCTGAAGATACCACCATTGGCTCGCCCTCAGCTGTGCTCTGCTGATGCCCCAGGTGTCTCTCCGTGCAGCTGAGCAGCAATCAAGATTTAGTCACACACACAGCCTCTGCAGAGTAGACTGGGTTTCCTGGGCTGTGCAGCCTAACTTCTCGGCAGGGAGCTGTGTTCATTGCCACTCTGGTCTAGGTGCCTGTGTGGGAGGAGTCTCTAGGAAACTCCTCTATAACAAGCATTTCTCCTTTTGAATACCTGAATGTCCCAGATATCAAGATGCTATGAACCTTAATCAGAAAGTGGGCTAGGACAGCATTACTATTAGCTAGGTGGAGGTCAGTGCCCAGCTGGGAATGCAGGAACATGCTGGAGATTTAGAAACAGGATTTTAAAAGACCAGTAGGTTCCTCGAGCATGGGCCACCCAGGTTGTACTGGGTAAATCTATGAGTGTATGCTCTCTCACACCAGTAATGGCAATCAGTAGCAGAAAACAGATACTTGATTTCACTCTCAAGTACAAGAAATCCTGGGATAGGCAGTAGCGTTGGGATATTAGTCTTTCTGCCTCACGATCCTTAGACCATGGATCTATCCTCAAGGTCTCCTCATGGCCCAGGATGACTGTTCGGGCTCCACACAGTATGTCTAAGTTACAGACAGAGGGCAAGCAGGAGAGAAGAAGGGAAAAGCCATTCTGCTATAGTCTATCCTTTCTGCTTCCAACCTATCTGCCAAGTCTAGTGCCAGGGTAGCAAAACCACTTAGCCCTTTAGTTGGTAGTATTCGTATTTCATTGTCCCTTCAGTGTTCTCCACCAAACCGAGGACAAGGAAGAGATGGGTTGTAGAAAGGTGTCGACATTGCTGCTTTTGCCTCATAGAAGAAACTCCTGTGCTTTCTGTAGGTCCAGAAGTCTGGGGTAATAGGAGACATGTCCTCACTAGCTAAAGTCCTTGGGAAAAAAATCACCAAGCCTTGTTTGAGCAGGCAAAGCTCCTGGGCATGGTGGGGAGGTAGCTGGACAGCTTTTGGCCTGGGCCTTTTCCTCTTCTCTCCCTGGGTGTTAGAAACTGTGCTTGAGCATGGAGACCTGAGCTCTTCACGCAGAGCCCACCCACAGGAGGAAGGGGACCTGCCACTCTGCAGCACTGTTATAAAGGACAATCAGCCTTGAGTGCAACCAAGAAGCCTCCTGGGGTGCTCATCATGGGGTGAGGAGGCTCCAGACAGACAGTCCACATGGCTCGGGGTGAGGGGCGCCTTTTCCACTCCAGCTAACCTCTTGCAGGACTTTGAACATGCAGGGAATGAAAGTGAAGATTGTGCACAGGGGACAACATTAGGGGACAACCCCCTTTTAAGGAGGTCAGTCTGGGAGAGTTGGGCTGGATTTCTGCCTCAAAGAAACTGGAAACTTGCCTTGAAATCCAAATCAGAATGTGAGAACAGAGTCAGGTGCTGGCCCCGAAGGGAGGCGTTTTCCCGGTCCAGGCACTCGGAAGCCTGGGGGATGTAAGCATGGATTGTCTGCAGAGATGGAAGCTTCTTTGAGGTCCAGGCCAAAAGCAGTCCTGCTTCCCACCATCCCCAGGGGCTAACAGCTCACAGCAGCTCATGGGACCCCGGGCAACTGCCTTGGCCTTGCCTGCTCCAAGGCAACCATTGCCTAGGCCTTTACCTGGTGAGGGCGAAAGCGCAGGTAGAAGGCAACTTGCCAGACAGGGTTTCGCCTCCTCCTCCTCTCCCTCTTCCTTGCCCCCTGTTCCTTCTCCCTCATCCTTGTTCTCCCACCACCTCCTGGATTTCTTTACCGCTTACTGAAAGGATGGAAGGCTTCCACTGAAGCTGGTATGACATGTCTCAGGGTACTTGGTTCTGCAAAGGACCTCCTGGTGCTTTAGGCTGTACAGCCACAGCGAATACAATCTGTAGATAACTAGCACACAGCACTACTTTTGAATGAATTAATGAGTAAGTATCCTTGTAGGATTTCTGTTGCTGTGATTAAAAAAAAAAATGGCCAAAAGCAACTTAGGGAGGAAGGAGTTCATTTGGGTTCCATATTCTGGTCATAGTTGATTACTGAAAGAAATCAGAGCAGGAACTCAAGGCAGGAACTGACGCAGAAGCCATGGAGGAATGCTGCTTACCAGCTTGCTCTTTGTGGATTGCCTAGCCTGTTTTCCTATCCTGTTTTCCCAGGACACACGCCCATGGGCGGCACAGCCTTCAGTGCCACTTTCACATCAATCATCAACCAGACTTTCCTACTGGCCAAGCTGATGGAGGCAATTTCCCCACTGAAGTTTCCTCTTCCCAGGTGACTGTAGTTTGTGTCAAGTTGACAAAAGCTAACCAGCACAGTAAGCAAATGAATTAGAAGGAGCGTGTGCAGCCGACCTCACTCGGGGCGATGCTCTCTGGGCAGAGAACACGGCACTGTAACATGGGCTTCTTTGGGGTTCACCCAGGACTAAAGTGGCCTGTAAAGTGTTTGTGCAGTGAAATGAATGATCCAAGTGTCAATAATTTAGAAACAAGCCTGTAATGTGAGCAATCAGAAGTGAGGAAAAATCAATACACTTCTCCTCCTGGTGTAGAAACAGAAAACAACCTTCATTTTACTCCAGCCCTGGGCAAGAAAGAGAAAGTAATGGTTCTTGTCAGGGGCTCCTGTGCCACCTCTCTGATCAGAGCCCACATCAGAAAGGAGCCAGGTAGATGGGGCAGACAGGCTCTGGCCTGAGCCCAGGAGCCCCCAAGTGAATTCTGGGCACACACATGTATGTGTGGGTGCACACGCGTGTAGAGGTGTGGAGTTGCTCTGGAACACCTTGCGCATGCACACCATGGCCGCAGAGACCCACAAACACAAATCAACCCAAACATGCCCACTCACATCAGAGGCATACGCGCAGGGGAACATTAAGTTCTGGAGGTCAGACTGCGCTAGTGGGCTGAGGTCCACACCCAGGCACGGCACCCCAGGAAGACTCTGTTCCCGCATCTTTGTAGCCTCCAAAAGCTGCATGCATTCCTCAGGTCGTGCCCCTTCTCCTGTCTCCATGCCAGTGCCTGCGCAATTACCATGTCATTCTGACCCTAAACGACCTTTCCCCACCTTCTCTTTATAAGGCTGTTTGTGATTACTCAGGTAGATACGGCCACATACGCGTCAGCTGTCCAGCAACCTTAATTCCCCCTCGCCATTTCCAGGGCTAGGACGTGGACATCTTTGGGGGCCTGTCCACCCGCCCTCCCTTACTCCCACACCTTAGCAGTAGAGGATGGATAGTGATCTTTGCACAGGAGGTTGAGCAGCTTTCTGGGGTGAAGTATACATTTTGGAGTCAGATCTATGACTGTATCTCAACTCTGAATCTGGCTCACTCAGGGTCTGTGACCTCGGTTGTGTTTCAGAACCTCTGTCAACATTAATTTCTCCATCACTGGACTGGAAACGGCAACCTCCATAGTCTGGGACTATGACCAGAGTCCAATGAGAAGAAGCATGTGCGAATGACCAGCAGAACAGCACTCAGCCAGCCGTCACTGCAAACAACCTACCGGATCTTAAGGCAGAACCCCTTTTTCACTCCCCAGGCTGCATCGGAGCCAAGGCCCTGGTGTGACGAGAAAATGCTTTCCCTGTCTATTCTATGACTCCAGAGCCATCTACAGTCCCTTGGAATTCTGCTTGTAAACTGTTCAAGTCCTCCCCGAGCCCACCTCCTTCAAGTGCAATCAGCAGCAGCCGGCTCCCACTTTCAACATCCTCCCTCAGAATCCCTTCATCTAACTTGACAAACGCCTCGGGCACATTTTTTTAACCGTCTGGGTTATTGCAAGTGACAGTCTACCAACTGTTTTGCCATTGTGCAGCGTGTCGTTTTGCCAGGCTTCTGCGAGACTTTCTCCCCCACCCAGCAGCCGATCTTGAGGCTGGGCCACGTATTTCAGGGCTTTGCTATTGGGGCCTTCCACCTCGATGCCTGGGCTGTCAGCCAGCCACTGCTGTAAAGGCGAAATGCCTTGGCATCATGCAGCATGCACATCTCACCTATTTCCCTATGACCTGGAGCTCAAAGGGGAAGTAAAAAGTGATGGAAAGTAACAATCTAGCCCTCACGGTGGGGACGTGTGTTATCGGCCAACCATCACTGGCTACCAGGCCACCTCCTTACACCATAGTGCTTAGTGGCAGATACACAAAATTGTCTCCTCACCTCAACTCCACCCTCATGTCCCTGTGAGGCTTTAAGGAAGTCACCTCACCTCTTACTGGAGCACCCCAAAACTGCAACTCTGAGAGAAGCAACTGGTAATCCTCACTCCTTCTCCAGATCAGGGGCTCACACTGTGCCCCACAAACACCGATTTGCCTGTGTCTGTGACTGTGTCTGTATGTATGTGTGTTTGGGTGTGACTGTGTTTAACACAAATAAATTTACCTTTATTATCCTCAGTTTCTTCAACTCTAAAATAGACAATCTAATTCTATCTATTCCCAGGTGCTTTTGAAGACAAATTAAAATACATAGTTCAGCCGTTGGTGAGTGGTCCTAAGTCTTCACATGCTTATGACATTCCAAAGCCCTCCTGAGGGTCTCCATAGCCAGCCTCTTGCTTTCTCATTACCCTTCCCGTCGGCAAAATACCCAGCCAAGAGTGTCAGCTTCAAGCCCTGGCTCCTGCACTCATGAACTCTGAGAACCTGGACGTAGGTCTTAATTCTCTGGATTGAAGGTTTTCTCATTCAGAGAAAAATATAAAACCAGCACCTACCACATGAGCACTGTTAGAAAAACCACAAGAAATAAAGGTGAGAAGCCCCAGGAGCTACCCCAGGGGTTGGGTATTGTGACTCTGACCAATCTACAGGCAGGAAGGCCAGACTAGGCCGTGCACCCACAGTGCCCAGCCCAGAATCCACGTTACCAAGACACCTCTGCATCCAGACCCGCTCTGCCCAACCCAGCGGCAACATCAGCAATTTTTTCTCCATCCTTTTCTCCTCTTGCTTAGTCACCATCTGGCTTCAGTTAAATATTACTTTCTTCAGGCCTGAAAGTCAGAGACAATGAGTTTAGAGTCAGGCTTGCTGGGGAAGCTGCTGAGCTGCTTCAAGCCTGTGCCATCGCCTGCAAGCCCAAGAGTTAAACGAGACAGTGCCTGCCTCATGTTCAGTTCTGAGCCCGGCACCGTTAGGTGCTAAGTTGATTCTTCTTTCCAGCCCAAATGAAAAATCCTGGTCCCCGTGCCCTTCTGTCTTCTTGCCTCATGAAATTTTGCCTTCTTGCTTTCAAATTTGTGCTTCATCCAAATGTCTCATCTACGTTGTCCCCGCTTGCCCGTGTGTGGGGCGACCAGTCTCTTTCAGCCTGCACCTTCTCTAGAATGCTCCTTCCATTGTGTCCTATGGTAGAAACTTGCTTCTCCCAACACCTCTGTCTCTGGTGAAGTACATTTATGAATCCTATTTTTTTTTTCGCTTTTTCTCTTGTGTGCCCCTTGAGTTCTTTCCTCCCCCTGATGCTGGTCTTGCTCTGGCACAGGGACAGTGACAGGAAGAGACTTGAAAAGTGTTTGTGTCCTGGACCTGTCCTCTCTTATTGCTCTTGGAATCCTGGGTTAATTTCATCAGTGAGCCCAGGCTAGCCCACTAGAGAATGATAGTCATGAGAAGAGGGTCTCAGCCACCCAAGCCTCTCAGCATAGGCTGTCATGAACCAGTTAACTCCCACAAACCCATCTACTGCCCATAGATACAGAGAAGATCCAAGCTAAACATAAGAACTATTTGTGGAACATAGCCCAGACTAGGACCCATGTAGGCACACATGCAGGCAGAATGCTGTATAAATAATAAATAAATAAATCTTTAAAAAAATAAGGAGGAGGAGGAGAAGCAGCTAGGAGGACCTTAGGGAAGAAGCAAGGAGGATCCTAGAGAAGATGCTTAATTCTCATTCAGGAGGGCAAATAGAATAGACACCAGAAGCGGTGGAAGACAGGGAACAGGATGGAGCCTTCCATAGATGTCCTCTGAAAGACTCCACCCAGCAGGGGATCAAAGCAGATGCTGAGGCTCACAGCCAAAATTTGGGCAGAGTGCAGGGAGTCTTACGGAAGAGTAGGGGAATAGAAGGGCCCAGAGGGGACAGGAGCTCCACAAGAAACCCAACAGAGCCAAGAAATCTTAGCCCAGGGGGCATGAGGAGACTGATCCACCAACCAAGGACCATGCATGGAGAGGACCTAGACCCCCTGTTCAGATGTAGCTGATGGGCAGCTCAGTCTCCATGTGGATCACCTAGTAAGGGGATCAGGGGCTGCCTCTGACATGGACTCTGTTCCTGCTCTTTGATCACTTCTCCTAAATGAGGCTGCCTTACCAGGCCACAGAGGAAGAGCATGCAGCCAGTCCTGAAGAGACTTGATAGTCTGGGGTCAGTTGCTAGAGGAGGAGGACTCCGCCTTTCTGAAGACTAGGGGAAGGGTATGGGGAAAGAAGAAAGGAGGGTGGGGCTGGGAGGAGATGGAGAAGGGGGCTACAATCATCACATAAAGTGAATAAATTAACTTTTTAAAAGTCTAAATCCAAAAGGACAATTCCAGTCTCCTGGCCATGGGCAGAAGTAAATCTATTTAGCATGTAGATTCTCCTGGTCACTTATTTGTTTGGAAAAAATGTAGCCCAGTTCTAGCCAAAGAAACACAGAGTGAGGTTCTCTGAAAGAATCAGTGAATAAAGCCTTTTGGCAGCTATGAAAAACCTTCTAGAAGGTTTCCTTTTCCTCTCAGTTTTTCTGCATGGTTAGGTATCTGTAAACTGCCTGGTTTTGGTTTCATAAAAGAAGAGGTCTGGAGACAGAAACAGAGTGAAGAGAAACCTTCAAAAATATCCTGGAGCCACTGGGGTAACCTGACCTTGGCGTCACATCAAGGCTGGGCTTCCCAGCCGATAAGCCTGCTGTCTCCATCCTCAGCCATGCTCATCAGCCACTGCTGTCTGACTTCTCACGAATAGAGAATAAGCCTCTTCCAAGTGTCCATTCTTCCCCACGCTGTGGGCTCTTCTCTCCCTACCCTCATGGCCTGTGGCAAGCAAGGAGTAAGAAGTTTGATGCTTCTGAGCAACAGGCCTCAGAAGCTTAAGGCTTAAAACTAAATGGTGTCCCAAGGAATCATCCTCTTTAGTGCTTAAAGCTGTGGAAAATAAGACTCACCTCTGCCACACTGCCTGGCATGAAGAAAGCAACAGAAATGCCCAAAAGACAAGGGATGGAGAGAGAGATACTGGAGGAAAGAGAGGTTGGAAGAAGGAAGAGGAGAAGGTGAGCTGTTTGTGTTAAATCCTGTTCTGATTATTGTTAGGCAGCTGTGCACCTGTCTCTGCTCAGTTTGTCTGCCCTTTCTAGAACAGTGGTTTACGATACCTTGCCTCCCGGGCTTAATCCTGTTTGATGCTGGTTTCTATCACTTACAGCCTAAAGGCTCTTTAATGTGTGCCTACCCCGTCTCCTGAGAAGTTTCCTAATGACATATTCAACAGCTAAGTTAGCACTCCCCTAGCACCCTACCTCACAGCTCACTCGCCGACATTTCACTCTGTGCCACTTTCTCTCAGAGCCAGGGCCCTGCCCTAGTGCTCCTCTGTCTCACACATAGGCACAAGGAGCTAGGTTTGGAGTCAGAAGAGCTGACTCTACCTCCAAGCTCAAAGGATGATCTGAGCTCGGAAATCAAACCTCCAGTTTTATTTGTCTCCTTCCAAACTCTGTCCCAAGCACAAAACCCTGGGATCTCTTGAACTCAGTCACACTATTCTCACCCACTACAGTCAAGGTCCTTGCTCCCCATTCCTCAGGCCATTGAGCTTTGCTGGAAATTGAGCAGTCACTGGCTGGTACTTCTCACCCATTCCTTCCATGAGTTAAATTGAGCATTAAGGATGCAGGATACACTGATGGGTCAGAGGTTAAATAACCATGTCCTGTTTCTCCAAGCTTTCCGTCTGAGGGGGTAGATTACGAAAAATTGTATGATATCTTTATACAGCAGTGTTCTGTGGATAGAGTGCTTGCCCGGCACTCACATAAGTCTTGAGTACAATCCCAAGGAGCACATTAGTAGACACGGTAGCGGGTTCGTAATTCCACCACTTGAGAAAGTGAAAGCAGCAGGATCAGCAGTGTGAGGCTATCTTGGGCTACACAACACCAAGCCAACCAATAGATGGCCTAGTGTAGAAGCGTGTGCCAGGAAAGGCGCCCTAGGTGTTGCTGATCCCTGAGTTTGGGCCTGTAAACCAATCATGTAAAGGTTCTGGTGATGCTTCTCAATAGGAGAGTACCTGCCTAGCTTGACAAGACCCTGGGTTCAATCTCAGAGCCACGGGAAAAGAAAAAGAAACTAATTTGAAGCAAAGGAGTACTTGTTCATAATTCAGCAAATACAGTTGCGAGCCTTCTAAGTGGGAGGCATGATTACAGCGCAGAGGATTCAATGAACCAAAGTCCCTGTTCCTTTAAGATGAGTTTTCAAGCGTCCCTGAAACTGGGCAAATGGAAAGCCAGCATCCCCTAAACACCTCACTCACTGATGACTCTTCCTCCCTATCGCTCCAGCCAGAGAAGCCATTGGTTCACACACAGGCCCACTAGTGACACTTCCAATGTATCCATGTGCAGTGGCCTCTTGTTCATTACAGTTAAGCCTGCCAACCCACCCAGGTCCACTCAAAGGCCGAGCAACTTTTCTGTGCTCACTGTAACACTCATGTCTGTAGCATCCTCCAAGTCCATACGACATCTGCCTCTGCCATCTCCATCCAAGCCACCCACAGAGCACAGCCACGTACTGTGCTGAAAATTAAGGCTTATAAGCCAGGTACATTGCACTGGCCAGACAGATGTCCCTCCCACTGAAATGCCAACCCTGTATTCAGTGTGAGCTGCTTTTCTCTCATGGCTAAGGCAAATGCTGGGTAAAAGCAAATTACGGAGAAAAGGATTTGTTTTGGCTCAGCTGGTAGATAGAGCCCATCATGGCAGGAAGCTTCTTGTGTCTGCAGTAAGGAAGCAGAAAGAGGAGAGCGCTGATGTCCAGCTCTCTTCTTTTTAATTCAGTCTGAACCCCCAGCCCATGGCATGGTGCTGCTACATCTAGGATGAATCTTCTCCCATCAATTAGCTGATATTGGAAGTCCCTCACAGACATCTAAAGCTGGTCTCCTAGGTAATTCTAGACACTCTCAAACTGACAATTAATATTAACCATCCCTTGTCAACTTGACACCTAAACATACTTTTAATCCATACGTCATAATCATCTCACAGTGCAAAATGCATTCAGTCCAACCCCAAATGTCCACACAATTTTTAAAAGTTGTGAGACTCTTAAAAAATGCAAGTGCAGTGTTTTCTGGGACTTGGGCACTATTTTAAATATGAGTCCCCGTAACACAAAAGTTATGTTCTTCCAACATAGATGGAGCAGGATAAACACTCTTACTCCAAAAGGAAAGAGGACACAGCAAAGAAGGGCCAGACAGATGAGCTCTCACAGGAAACCCCAAGTCCTGCAGCTCCGTGTGGGCGTCTGCGGCTTCTGGTGGAGTCCTTTGGTCTCCACAGAACATAAGCAGCCTCCCCGGTGCAGCTCTGCTGCCTGCCGCTCTCCTTGGCTGATGCCCGCGGCATCTCCCACACCCTCAGGTCAGCACGCCGCTTAGCACTGACCTCCAGAGAGTCGCACTGTGGCCTCTCAGGGCCTGCTTGCAGGGACCTTACCCCACCACGCATGCTTGGCCCCGGCAGCTCTGTGGAACCTTGAGGTCAGACTCCACAGTCCCTGTTTGTCAAAGCCACAACCACATGGACAATGCCCCCAGGTTCTGCTACAAGCTCCAGATGTGGCCTGGATAGGCGGGACAAAGGCGCAATGGTCTCGGTGAGCCTTGGCAGTTGCTCTGGGGCAGGAGCTGGGTCAGCAGCCTTCTCACTCCCCCTCCTCTTCTGTGCATCCTCGGAAGATTGAACATTCCAGTAGGTGGGGTCTTTGCTAGAATATGGTATGAATGATGGGCTGGAGAGAGAGCTTATTGGGTAAAGAGCTTGCCATACATGCATGAGGAACTGAGTTCAGTTCCTAGAATGGTTCTTTTCAAAAAATGAAAGCTGGAAATGATGTTTGCACTTCTCATCCCAGTACTGGAGAAGCAGAAACAGATGGATGCCGGGAGTCACTGCTCAGGGAGTCTAGCCCACGTGGTGAGCTCCAAACCCATGAGAAACCTTGAATAAAATAAGATAAGATAAAATAAAATAGTAGATGATTCCTGTGGAATAACACACACACAGAGGAAAACAGATATATATATACAGAAAGAGAGAGATCTATTTGTAAATATATAGATATAAACATAGATACACACACACACACTCACACACACACACAGATATATATATATATATATATATAGAGAGAGAGAGTGTGAGAGAGAGAGAGAGAGAGAGAGAGAACGAGAGAGAATATAGTACCAATGGTCTCTATCCCATTTTTTTGTACCACTCTGAAACCTCAGGAACCTCCAATGCCCACACTTCTCTCAGCATTCTGATGTTCTTCCAAACTCCCACCATAATGGCCCATCAAACTCTGTCTACAGCGTTCTAGGACTTTTTAAGCCTGACGTTTCAAACTCTTCCATATCTTTGTAGCCAACCAGTCCCCAGAGGCTAAGAACCACATGGTCAGACTTAACTGCAAAAATCAAACCTGCTCTCAGTATCCATTTTCGGTATCAGTTACTTTTCTCACTGCCATGGTAAAATGCATGACAAAAATGGCTTAAGGAAGGAGGAGTTGATCTGGCTCACGGTTCAAGGTTGCAGTTCATCACTGGTGGAGAGACGTGGCTGTGGAAGTGCTCACTCTGCCTCAGCAGTCAGGAATCAGGAACCATGGACGCTGATGTCCAGCTTCCATCTCCTCTGCCTTCCTCCGTGGGACCACCCACATATAAGGTAAGCCTTCTCATCTCAGCCCAACCAGAACACCCCCGATGAACATGCGCAGAAGTTTGTGTCATAGATGATTCTATATCCTATGAAGTTGAAAGTCACTGTTAGCTGTCACGCGCAACAACTCAAACTCTTTCTGATTGCTTGCTTTTGTTCTTTTGCAAGATAGGCAGCCCTAGCTAGCCCTTGATGTTGGAGGGGCTTCTGAGTACCAGCATGTGATTGCAGCTTGTGGTATAAGGAGGACAGGAGGGTGGGAAATACCAATGAGAGGTCCCTTGGAGTCATGTCAGGTTCCCTCTTAACTACAAAAACCTATTAAGAAGCCATCCATTCTGTCATGGAGCAGAATGGACCCGAGTTTCCATGCAGCCTCCCTTCTTGATAAATAATTCAAAGCCATGTCTTCATGGATCCACATACATCTTCCAATTCAAGGGGCTCTGATTTATGGACACCTGGCTTTTGAACACAATAGCCTCTGATTCTATTTTGTTACAAGAAAGAAAAAAAGACAGAAGTGCTCAGGATTTTCTACACTGATAGGCACATGCAGAAATGAGAAGAAGGAGTTATGGGCTATTTGAAATAAATGTACAGGGATGTTAATGGAGCCTCGGGGAGAATTGACCTGTCACCTGCCTTCTGCTGACTCCATCCTCGGGAACAAAGACGAACAGGAATGCT
The DNA here is from genome assembly GCA_010120015.1 of Rhombomys opimus. NCBI lineage: Eukaryota > Metazoa > Chordata > Mammalia > Rodentia > Muridae > Rhombomys > Rhombomys opimus. Next base: position 1,078,721 of record REGO01000346.1, on the reverse strand, counting down.
CTCTGTTAGCCTGGGAGTCTCCCACATTCACACAGCCCCTTTGCAATGCAGACCGTAGAATTTCCTAAAAATTTGCAGTAAGTGTGGTGAGAAGAGCAGCTCAGATATCTGCAGCTCAGGCAGGAAGAGTGGCCATGCTTCAAGGCCTCAGCTTCCTCAGATCCAACCCAGAGATGTGGATGGAGCACGGCTGAACCCAGACGCTAATGTCCGTGTGGTGTGGACCTCACCTGTTAAGCTCTGCCGCTTACCAGCCAGCTGTGTGGCTGCAGGCCACCCGTCACTCTTTCTCTATGCCTCGCTTCTCTTAGCTCTACAGTGGGATGAAATTTTGTGGATCTCATAAGTCAGAAGGTGCTTGAATTGGGTTCCCGCAAATGCATTTGAGTTAAAAAATTGTGTCATTCAGAAAGACATTTCTTTTGTCATCTTTATCTTTGAATGTTGTATCGTTGATTTTGTGTGCACATATTTGTAGTGTGAAGTAAGAACCTAGCTAGATTTTGTATGAATGCCTTAATTATGGACAAACTTATTTGAGCATTTCTTTATCTAAGAGGCATAGCTTAGTAAATCCAGTGTTGGGTAGGAGCGAGAAAACAGTTTTTCTTATTTGCACCGTCAGTAACACTACTGACACCATATTTTGGTAAAATCTTGTAAATACATAATAACATTTTATGTCTATATTCTAAACCTTTTTAACCTTTCTTTAGAAGCCTGTCCTACTTATAAGATTGTGTAAAGCACAAGATGAAGTACTGTTTGTGACCTTTTTATATAAAAGCTAAATCTAATTTTATTTTTTATGTGTTATGAGTGTACCACGTGGTAGCCTGATGCCCTTGGAGGCCATAAGAGGGCATGAGATTCCCTGGAACTGGAGTTCAGATGGTTGTGAGTTGCTGTGTGGGTTCTGGGAATCGATCACGGGTCCTTTGGAAGAGCAACCAGTGCTCTTAACTACTGAGCCATCTCTCCATCCATTTATAATGGTATTTAATGGTGTATTGGATTTTTGTTTGTTTTTTGAAACAGAACTTAAAATTGGGTAGGGAGGGAGAGAAATACTTGGAAAGACTTGGAGGGAGAAAAATGTGATCAAAATGCATTTAAATTTTAGCACTTGTTTTAAATAATAAATAAATGTGGGCGTAACTTAAAGGTCCTCATCAGAATGAGCGCCCTGTTGGTCTACCGCAGCCCCGCACTGCTGCTTAAGAAACGCTGTATGCACAGACTTGGAAAGAGATGCCAACACACTGTAAAGCAAAGAGGAGGCTCCGGCACAGCGTGGAGCGTGTTAATACTCACCTTAGGTTTGCACAGCATACATAATAAAAGTAGCTAAGGGTTTATCGAATGCTTATTCCTCTACAGATACATATCTGAATATTTAATCCCAGCAGCAAGCTGGTGAGATAAGTAATCCTGTATCTCCTTTGCAGATGAGGAGACTGAGGCCTCAGTAAGTGACACAGCAGTTACCACACAAAACGGGGCCTGGAAGAGCCCCGGGGCCTGGAAGAGCCGAGCTCTGAGCGGGCGGCTCTCACTGCCCTGCACAGGGCAGAAGCTGAGAGCTAGGCCTCGGACTCTGAGGTGAGGAGCCCTTTCTCTGCCTACTTCATCTGCCTTTGTGTTGCTGCGGGATTGTTACAATGAGCATGTAATTGAAAAAATAAAACTTTTATCAAAGCACACAACCATGCCGAATTCTTGCCTGGGATGGGAGGCAAGAGCAGGGTGGGGAGTCACGGGTGTGGGTGGGGAGCCAAGGGTGCTTCTCAGCTGGGCTGCGCTCAGGCCTGACGTCACGCGGATCCTAGACATACATCTTCCTCGTTGGCAAGAGGCGTGTGGAGAGGAAAGCATAAGGTAATCTGACTTCAGGTCTGTCTCCATCACCTACCCGCTGAGTGGCCTTGCAAGCTCATGAGCCTCTCTGGGCCTCCTTTTTGCACTTGCTGTGAGGACACCGGGAATGTCCAGCCCAGAGCGGGTGGCTGGGAGGGTCAGAGGTTTTACGGCACACTGTCCCCTTCCTTCTGTAGCAGTGGCTCCGGGGACCTGCCATCTCTTGGATTCGGGGGAAGCCCTTCAGCCGACAGTGTCAGTGAAGCCTTTCTGATGCAAGATGCCTACACTCAATTCTCAAAATCAAATTCAACCCGGAGACAGGAGGCGCTCCCGTAACAGCAGAAATCCGGAAACCCAATAGATCCGATTCAAGCTTTCTCCCTCCGGGAGTTTAACTCTGACTCCCTTGAGGACTCAGTTTTCCCTTTTCTAAGATGGGAGGATGATAAATGGGTAGCATGGGGTCAGCAGGTGCTTGAACTGGACTCCCACACGCCTACTTGAGGTGAAACTGGGCCATCTGAGCTTTCATCTTTTGCCGTCTTTGCCTTTGGATGTGTGTCTCTGATTTTGCGGGTACACCTTCAGTGTGAAGCAGGGACCTGACATATTTTCCTGGACATCTGATTACGGACAGACTTAATTGGCTGTTTCTTTTTAATACCAGCAGGTACAACACAGTAGGTCCAGTGCTGGATAAGGTCGAATAAACTGGCTTCCTTTTATCACCAGCGAGAATATCGACGGTAACAGGTTTGGGGGAAATTAGTAAATAAATAGTCAACCGTAATGCAGACACCCTAAAAACACGTAAACTTTCCCTAGAACTCTGTCATACTTTAAGATTACGTAAGGCACAAGGTACAGTACTCGTGGTTTGTGAAATGCTTGTTCTTTGCCACACACACACACACACACCAGCTGAGCATGGCCGCACACGCCTGCAACACCAGTGCTGGGGAGGCAGAATCTGGGGCATTCTGACAACCCCCTGCTCAGCCAAAACAATGAGTTCCAGCTTCAGTGAGAGATCCTGCCTCAAAAATAAGATGCCCTCAACACACTCACAAGTGAGCATCATGCACACACACATGCATGCATCACACACACACACACACACACACACACACACACACACACACAACTAAAAAGAAAAGCCTAGACTCAGGTTTTTTTCCTTACAAACCCAGGCTTAAGAGTGGAGGTGCGGCTCTGCAGAACTCTTTCGCAGCAGAATAATAGGCCTGGGGTTCAATTCTTAGCACTTCAGAGGGGGAAAAAAGAACCAGACCGCAGGCACGAGGAGCAGAGAAACCTGAGAGCACTTTGATGTCTGTCCTTCAGCTTTCGAGTGACCTCAACACTAGTGTCCTCAGCAGCACCACGAGTTAAGTGTCCGAATGGGATTTCGGGTTGTTACACGGTTACTCCCTGCGCATCCCGTTCCCGTGACTGCGTCCTAGCCTTGGAAGGAGACGTTCTCCATCCGAAGAGCTTGCGAAGTCTGTGTGCGACTGCGCAGTCTCCCAAGGAGCCTCGTTTAGCGCTATTGTGCGTTCCTCCAGATCCTCAGTTTAATGACACCCTTTCTCAAGCAGCGCGACACTGCCAAACAGCACTGCGCTTCCAGGAAAGCAGCCAGACTCATTAAGTTAATAAAGGAATTTAGCTGTGTGGAGATGCCTCCTTCACATACATTCCCGAAAAATGTTCTCTATCACAGCTCATCAGCAGCCATCAAGCCTCCACCTGCAAGGCTCTCCTCCACGGGGCCACCCTGGGTCAGGCTGCAGGGGACTGCAGAGGACGGATCCCTCCACAGCTGAACTTAGAACTCCCAGGGCCGGCTAGCACTTCTCCGCACTCCTGTCTCCAGCGCAGCTCCCCAAAGCCCTGTCTCCATCATGGAGGGAGCTTGGTGGATTGGTTCCAGCTACCTCATTATTACAGCTGGATTGTGTGGGATGGCAGAAAGCAGTCGCCAAGAGGAAGGTCACAGCTCCCATGTCTCACCTCAGCTATCCCGCCATCTGATCAGCTCTCCCTGTTTCAGACAGGAAGCTCTTTCTGAGTCATGAATCTGAATTGCACCTCTAGTATACTGTGCTCTCTGCTCCCTGCTTGAGACACCGGTCTCCCACGGCGCCTTTCAGGACCATCTCCAGCCTACCGCTCCAACCTCCCCTAGACTCACCTCAACACCCAAAACAGTCTTCTGCCCCTTTGACGTTAGGCCGTGGAGGAGCCTCTGGATTCCCCTCCTGCCTTCCTCCCTCTGTCTCCTCTTGTTCTTGGCCCCATGCCATCCTTCCAGACTCTGAACAGTTTGCCTTTTTGGGTGCTTCTCCCTCAAGCACCCACAGATCATGCTCACATATCAGAGCAGTTATCACACTGATCATAGGCACCCACTTTCTGATCCGTTTCCACAAGCAGAGAGCCCCCAGGGCTGGGTCCTCATCCCCGCCTTCCTACACACCAGGCCCATGGGATGATGGCACAGGGAGCCCGGTGGTCCTGCCACAGAGAGCTCTGCATGCTCAGGCCCCACCTCTCCTCCAGCCTTAGCTCGTCAATGCCCTTTGTAAAAGTGACTTTGTCTGGCCCTAGACCTTTCTCCTTTACTCACCCTTAGCACTTAGCTCTTCCTTACCTCATTTCACGTCCAAGGGAAGTCATATTGTCAAGCCAAAGCTTTGAATAGTTTCATTTCTTCACTCTAGAGGACAGTTGGTACCTAGTCCCATTGCTTCACCAGAGTGTCATACCCAGCACCTCTCTGTCCTCACTCCTCTCAATTATTCTGCCAGAGGCCAAGGAGCATCTCTTCACCATCCTTCCATCCTGTGAAGGACCAGCAGGTTGGCCCTGGTGGACCCAGCCCTTCAGACTTATTGGAAGGCTCGGAGGTGTGCTATCACAGCCAAAAGCAGGAGTGGCCACAAGACAATTCATTGCCCTTAACAATTCCACACAGATCAATTGCTGAGTTCAGCCAGGTCTCTCAGAAAGGCCGTTTTATTTCCTATTGGCACCAGCTCTTGGCATAATGAATTGCTAAAGTTTGCCACACTCTGAATGTGTTTTAATCATTCCTCTTCCAAGTGCCAGGGTCCAGAAGGTAATTAGCATCCTACAAGTGGTAGCCACATGTGAGGTGTGGTCCTACGCCAAGACCTCCACCCACCTTTCTAGGATGCAAGATCCTCATCCATAAGAACCAAAGGACATGGAAGGATGAGTTTAACCAAGGAGTTATGGCACCAAAATGACCCAGTGGAAACCTTCAGCCTTCTCAGCAGGGAACAGCATTGGCTCGCAGAAAGCTGGCTTGCACAGACACTACGGTCAAGGTGGGTCTCCATGAGAAGAACAGGGCAGAGGTTGGTCCAGGTACCCTGGTGCTGAAGCCTTTTCTCATGGAAGCAAGGAGACTGGAATACTCCATAATGATGCACAGTTGTTATGTGTCAGTGGCAAACTGTAGTTTAGGAAGACAACTGCAGTGCTCAATGGCAAAACCAAAACCACTGTAGCATTCAACCACAGGGAACTCGGTAAAAGGGATGTGCCACACAGAGTTGGGAAAACATGGGACACCCAAACAGGGATAGTGCTGTAACCCCAAGCAAACTTAAACGGGAGCCAAGCTCCCCTCACTGCTGCAGGACGTGAGGTGATGGATGACCGAACCCCAGAAGGCAGGACTGCCAGCCTGAGGGCCATCTCAATCGAGGGTAAGACCTGGGAGGGAGGGGCTGCCCAAAGGGACCTGGAGCAGCTCTGGAAAGTACTAGCCTGCTGCAAATTGGAGAGAGAATGGCTATCCTGACTCCTCCCTTCTCCACCACTCCTCTTCAAGTTCCTGCCAAACCAGACAGAAACTGGTGGGCAGCAGCCCAGAGCAATGGTTTAAAAGCAAGGGTGACAAGCAGTCTAGCAACCAACAGACAAGCATACAAGCATACGCCAGAGGCCTCCATGCCCTCCCTGCTCTTGGAGTGTTAGAGCCTTTGCTTGTGTCCTCTCCCAGCCTCGGACTTTCTATATTGAAGGATCTGCTCCCACAGGAAATGCTCCCGTGTCCATCCTTGGGGCTCACTCAAATTTACAATTGTTTAGATATTTACTATGCACCAAAATAGGTGCCAGGCACTCTGCTGGGCCATAGGGGGGAAGGGACCACTGAGTAAAATAAGACCCAGCTCTTGTTCTCAGGGACTCGTGTTGCAGGGACAGGGGAGACAGGTAGGCACACAGCCCTCTGCACTGTGGAGTAAATAATTTATTTGAGGACAAAGATAGAATTGCTTTGGAGAAAATGGGAGATGCTTTCAGCAGGAGGCAGCATTTGTTCTGGCTCTTAGGTGGGTGTATCTGGAGAATGGAATTGAGTAGAGGGAGCAGTGACATCATGTGCACCAAGTGTGTGGCCAAACATAATGGCTCTGGGGACACTGAGCCAGAGATGGAGTACAGCGCATCGGAGGGGAATACAGACCAGGTCTGAAGTGTGGGCTGATGTCAGAGGACCTTGAGCTCCACAGCACGGTGTGGAGCCATGGAAGGGGCATGATTGGGATGTTCCAGGAAGATGCTTCTGGCTTCCTGTGTGGTGGGAGAGTTTGACTTGGTGGCAGCAGAGGCGTGAAGAAGAGTTTGAGAAGAAGCAGCTATCTCACAGGGATGAAAGAAGGACATGGGCGCCCAGCGTGTGAACTTGTGCTGGCTGTCTGAGGCCCCAGTGTACCACTCCCACAATGCAGAGGCCGGAGCTGGGCCTGGAACCTGTCCACTGCAGATGGATTGTGGGCACAGGCATGGGGTCTTCCTGCACCAGACCAGAGCCATGAATGGCGAGCCACTTTCCCCAAGCCACTCCCTGTCTCTATCCCTTGGTTCACATACACACATGCCACTGATATCTTATACCTTTATCTGAGCCGATCGGCAGAAACCTACAGTCCCTCGGAGGCTTTTTGCCAAGCGCAGTCTCTGATCTTGCACTCACTCCCCTAGCTCCACCTTGTGTCCCCAGCTCGTACATTCTCTCCCCAGCTCCTAAGGCTGAACTACATGAAAACCTGGGATTATGAGAAGCAAGAAAGAACCAGTGCCGCAGTCAAGGTTTCTGTTGCTTCGATAATCACCATGACCAAAAGCCACTTAGGGAGGAGAGGGTTTGCTTCACTTTGCAGACCAATTTCATCATTGGAGAAGTCAGATCAGGAAATCGAGGCAGGAACCTGCAGGCAGGAAGTGCAGCTGAGGAATGCTGCCCATTGGCACACCCCCAGGTTTGCACAGCCTGCATTCTTATACACCCCAGGACCACTCACACTGGGCTGGGACCTCCAACTCCAATAACTAATTAAGAAAATGTACCACAGGCTTGCCCATAGGCCAGTCTGCTGGGGCCATTTTCTCAGCCAAGGCTCCCTCTTCCCAGATGACGCTAGCTTGTGCCACCTGACATGAAATCAGCCAGCACAGCCACGGACTGACTCACAGACCCTTCTGAACAAAGACCAGGAAGAAGCTAATAAACACAGTGGCGACTCTTCATCTCCTCAGAGGCTTGTTGTTCTTGTTGTGCTTGGGGCTTGGGTTGGGTCTAAGACAGGATCTCACTTTGTGACCGAGACTGCCCTGGAACTCACTGCACAGTTCAGGGTGACCTCAGTCTCTCAGAACTCCTCTCACCTCGGCTTCCTCGGGGCTAGGACTTAGAATCCTTGGGAGTATTAACTGAGCCATTCTAAGGAACTGAGATCAGAGCCAGTTTCTGTTTGCACACAGTGCCACAATTGCAGGTGACACATGTGTCATTGAGTTTTACTGTTGTGGAGGAGACTGTGAAGACCCAGGAGTGGGTAAGAAACAACAGTTTGTCCTATGGATTCTCACCAGAAAAGACTTGACTGTCCACTAAGCCCCCTTGGCCAGCACCAGCCCTCGCTGCTCTCCACCATACATCTTCCTTGTACTGACATTAGATGACAGGAATTGGCAACTAAGAATGGCATCAATATAGGGAAGAATGGAGGCATTTAACCCTTTTGGTTCTATGAAAAAACTACCATTCTTCTGGGCTGACTTGGCAGGCTACTTGGCTTTCCCCAAGAAAGCAGTAGGTAGGATATAGATCAATAAACAAGTTTTCAAGACATCATTTGTATCAAAGCTCTGGGAAGAAAGCAAGAACGCAAAAGAAGCCAGGCACTGGTCAGAACCCAGGTCTATGACAGTGAGGACCACAGACAGCTCCCCAAACAGGGTGAGAACCCTGGACAGCTCCACAAAGCCTCCTCTTCATTCAACAACTAGGCAGCAGACTTCTACTGCATCAATAGACAGATGTGTGTTCCCTCATACATCATCCAGGGGAACAGACAGAGCAGAATTCATTAGCCATCTCTGCAATCACACTTCCACACCTCCATTAAGCCCTGAGAGGTTAGCGAGGCCTCCACGAGCTGTCTGAGCCTGCCTTAGTCTCTGCCATTCAGAGTTTCTCTCTACACCTAAGATAGACAGAAACAGTCCTCAGCCAGTCCACAAGAACGGGCCTCGGTACTCCCAGAAAGGTCTCTAGCTCTCAGCCCCAGAGCCTTCCAGCTTGCTACTAATGCATTTGCTCATGACGCAAGAACTTATTTCTATTGAGTTATCACCACCTGGTGGCCCAAACCAAAATCTGTCAAGAGCCTGAGGTAAAGAAGCTTAATGACCGTTTGACACCACGGATTTGTCCCTTTCTAAGGAGGCTTAGCAGAACTCTCCCGGGGGCCTCATTAATTCTCCACAGAGTCCCAGACACCTAGAGCTTTGGCCTGCTCTGAAAGGCTCCTCTGAGGGAGTGCCACACTTGGCTCCCCTGACTCAGTCCTCTACTTAGCACCTCCTACCGGGCAGAAGTCCCACCTTGGAGCTAACCCCAGTCCCTCCTGCTGAAGTTAAAGCGCCTTTGCTTTGATGGGCGTCCACAAAGCTGGACGCACAGCCGTTTTCTAGATGTTTTCCAGATGAAGGGGATGGGGACAGGCCACTGAGTGCAGTGGACACAGGTGTGTCCTGAGGGGCTCAGACATTCTCAGAGTGATGCTAAGGCAAGCCCAAGTTTCTTGTCTCGCCTGCCTCCTAGCTGCCTTTAGAGGTGACGGAAGGAGAGGCAGGACAAGCCAGTTGGAGGAGAGGTGCTGGCTGATTGTGCTGTCGGCACACTGCTCAGCACGTGGGAGTCAGCAGTGTGCATAGGGCTGGTCTTCAGAGCCCCACAGAACCAGTACTCACCTGTAAGCTCGGGGAAATGGTGGAAAGTTTAAGTGATCCGGTTCTAGCAAGGGTCGAAGCAAGGAACAGATACAACTCTTGCATCCTTGCTTTCAAGACGTCTTTAAAGACCTTAGTTCAGAGCAGGTAAAGGACAAGCTGCAGGGCCTGAAATCAACCTTGGTACCCATACGGTGAAAGAAAAGAACCTAGCTGATTCCTGCACATGCTCTTGCATGCAACCCTGAACACATGACCAATAAATAAATGTAACAAAACCTCAATTCGGCCATTTTACACATTCACTGCCCATCTTGTTCTAAAGAGTCCCAGTGCAATATTTACATGCATAGCAAGATGGAAGGTAAAAATAAAATTGTGTTAACTTAGAATACACATCAACATAGATGAAGCAAAATAAAAATGAACAGGAAGGAGATAAGAGAAAAAAGCTTATAGCTAATGTGAATGAAATTGAACTTTGCATGTACATTGCTAAGAGTCAGTGTTTAACTGCAAAGTTCCCAGAAGACATGCACACACACACACACACACCATAGATGGAACATTTATATCCCACTTCTGAACCCAAGGCCCAGGGAACATCAGGAAAGAGGGAGGCAGACGCGAGAAGTTGAGAATGAGTGAGGCAAACTGTTTTTTTCTGGACACGACAGGACCGCTGTACCCAGGAACTCACAGTAGCTGTGGTTACTTAATGCCAAGGCGTTCAGCATTCCAGGGTGGTGGGAGTTCATGTGAGCGACCCCTACTGAGGGTCTGTGAGAGCTAATGGCTGCTAGAAGGGGACAATCCATTTTCTTTAGGGTTATGGTCCCTCGTAGGATGACCATAATCCAGGGAATGGACCGCACCCATTAGCATACAGGCAGTACTAATTAGACTCAAGGGGACGTGAGGACACGGTGTTCGGAGGGAGACACAGGGGCTATCCAAGAGAACAGTACACTGTACAAAACTCTCAAAGAATGAGGAAGAATGCTTTTTTCTTTGAGAATTTCGTGATTGCATAGAGCGTGTTTTGACTATAGTTTCCCTCCTCCCTAGCACCTCCCAGACACATGCCCCTTCCCTACCCACCCAACTTTATGTCCTATTTTTATTTTTAAAATACATCAAGTCCAGTCTGTGCTTCCTATATACTGTGGGAAGCATGGCCTTCTACTGCAGTGTAGTTGATCTACCAGAGTCCACATCCTTAAAGAAAACTGGCTCTTCCTCCTCACCCAGTATCCATCAATAGATCCTCACCCAGAAGTGGGAATCTGTGTTCATCTTCCCCTTCTGTGCTGAGATTTTGTCTATCTGCATTCTGTCACAACCTTGGTGAGTTCATATGTGCAACTTCCCTCCTGTGCCCAGAAAACAATTTTCTTGTAGTCATCTACTACGTCTGGCTCTAACAGTCTTTCTGGATCCTGTTCTGAAATGATTCCTGAGCTTTGGGAGGAAGGAATGTGATATGAATGCCCTATTTAGGGTATTGCATAGTCTCTTATTTTCTGTACCTTGACCAGAAGCAAATTTCTGCATTAAGTGCCATATACTACAAAAAGAGCCTCCTCTGATAAGGCTTAACAGACAGTCACCTATGGCTACAATGATAAGTCATTGGGAGTAAGTTTAAGATTATTGAAGAACAATGGTAGCAGTCTTTCCCTAAGGTCTATAGCCAGTGTAACCACAGGTTCATGGCCCCAACAGTGACAGGTAGGAACGGCATCCCATGGAGTGGGATGTAAATCCAATCAGACAGTGGTTAGTCACTCCCTTGATGTTTGCCCCACTGTCGCATCAGGAGGCATGTCTTGTCAGGCCAGTCATGATGGTAGCTCTCAAAGTTTAAGACTTCTGAATGTTTCCCCCTATGGTAGCATGCATTTACACACATTGTGAAAGCTACCCAGAAGGAATGAAGCCTCCATGTTGGCACCGGCTTGATTTCTGCATGTTGTATGACTCAGATATATAATGTCTTAGCAGAAGAGTCTTACTGTCAAGTTCTGGAGTGTAACTGGGATCATTGACAGTGTCTTGTAAAGTCTGGGAGCATCTATAGGAACTCACTAACCAACAACTCCAAACTTTGATGGCTTTTTTTTGTGTGTGGTGTCTAGAAGGGTCATAATCACCCCATTCTAGAGTAACCACATTTAAGCTCTGGCCAGACTGAATAGAAATGTATAGAAGAACTACACAAGATCCTCATCTCTCCCCCTGCACAGAGCTCAACTCTAAATGGATCAAGGCCCTAAACAAAAGACCTGACACTCAGAATCTGATAAGGGAGAAAGTGGGAAATAAGCTTGAACTCACTGGCACTGAAAGGACTTTCTGAACAGGACACTGGTATAGGCATTAAGACTAATAATTAGTAAGTTGAACCTCATGAAATTAAAAGGCTCTGTACAACAAAGGAAATCATCATTTGAATACAAAAGGCAGTCTACAGAGTAAAGTCTTTACCAGCTCTACATCTGACAAAAAATTAACACATAGAGTAAACAAAGAACTCAGGAACAGAACATTAAGAAAACAGACAACCCAATTCTGAAATAGAGTATGGAACTAAACAAAGAGTTCTCAAAAGATGAAGTATAAATTTCTGAAAAACATTTGTTTAAATGTTCAACATCTTTAGCCATCAGAGAAACGCAAATTAAAACTACTTACCCTAGTCAGAATGGCCAACATCAAAGGAACAAATGACAGCATATCCTGGGGTGAATATGGGAGAAAGGTAACACTTATTCACCACCGGTGTGTGTGTGAACTGGTGTAGCAACTTTGGAGACCATTGTTGAGTTTTGTTTTGTTTTGTTTTGTTTGTTTTGTTTTGTTTTAAGCTCAAAATAGATCTGCCCCATAATCCACCTATACCACTCTTGGGTGTATTTCCAAAGGATCTTATCTCCTACTCTAGAGGCTCCAGAAATACCTGCTCATCTATGCTTATTGCTGTTCTATTTCCAATGCCTGGAAGTAGAAGCAGCTTAGAGACGTCTGTCTTAGGATTTCCGTTGCTGTGATAAACACCATGACCAGCTCTCGGTAAATGTCAAGAACTGGCTCCTTGCCAAACATAACCACCGGAAAAAAACTAACTTCCCCAACTGTGATGAGGCCTTCACGGTCCTTCCCACTGGCCCTTTCTTACAGAATGGTCTGAAAGATGGTGATATCCTATGCGCAGTCATGAACAAGCCACAGCCAGCTCAGTCCTCAAGATCTGGTACAGAACTAGGACTATAAAACCTCTCCAACTCCACCAAGACCACAGCTGGCCCAGGCATAGGCCCCATGCACCTGTTGAAGGCTAGTAACATGTTCAAGAACAGGAACATGACACAGGTAGCAAAGAAAGCCAATTCAAAGGGATTCCGTATGGCATAGAGATTGGGGTCATTTGCACAGATAAGCAGCATCAAAACACCAATGTCACCACTATGAAGGCCTGGCATTCTGTCATCAGACTATAAGAGAGCACCAACAAATGTACCAGCAAGCCTGGCTTGATGTTTCTAGGATCCCAAGAACCACATCCTGCCACTCATATCACACCATCAGCCTCCAGATGGACACAACCAGCTGAGCAGGCATCCTTCTCTTAAGGACTAGCTTTCATGGTACCAGAAGATGCCATGCATCTTTCAAAGGAGGGAAGCAACCAACATCCCTACCCAGCTATGATGCCGACAAACCTCAACAATGACCACTGTGGCATGATAATCCTAGGGATGAAGTAGCAGCACAAAAAGCGTGGTTGCAACCAACTGCTCCCCAACTTAAGACATGTTCAATAACAATAACAAAGACTATCTCAATGAGAGAAGTTATTTCTAGCACGAAAAACACCCAAAGCTGCCAACGCTAATGAAACCATGAACCTTGGCAGAGAGCCCACAACAGGCACTTCACTAAACCATCATAATCCCTGGCTACATTTTAAATATTTGTTTTTGTAAGTGTAGTCCTCATTCCTCACCAAGAAAACTCTTTGCAACAGACGAAGACCATTATAGAAAGCCACAACAAACCAAAATACAGAGTTGTGGAACACAGTCCCAACTGATAACATCTGAGATACAACACTGTCAGAAACAAAACACAACTGCTCATGTCAACCTTAGCCACACCAAACCAAACCAAACCAAACCAAACACACTTTACAAACCAGGAGTTTGTGAAGGAACTTACAGGATGCGTGGTGGTAACTATGCGAGCTGCTGAGGCATGAAAATGACACCATGAGTGCCAATATCCCCTGCACTTTACACTGGAAAGCAGCCTAGAAAAATGAGGAAGGAAGGCATAGGGGAGGAGAGAGTGAGGTAATATTTGTTACACACACACACACACACACACGCACACACACATTTCCAGTTGACAGTGTTCAGTGCACTCACTGTTCCACCTAAGCCTGAAATACACTAGTGTCAGGAAATGGGTTGTCAGACCACTGGGATTGTTTTACTGCATCCTTGCTGTGGGGAAGTATATAGACATGGGAAGAACTTGTTCTCTCTTGGAGGCGCTGAAACCAGAAAGACCCAGCCTTCTAGAGGTGGAGGTGGCTGGAGAATCCCAGCCCTGAGGAATGACCCCACTCATGACAGCTAGGGATCAGCTCCAGAGACGGCCTCTGAGTGCAGGGGCAGCTGAGAAGACAGGAAGCAGCAGCCACCATTAAGTGACCTACTCCCTCATCTACTGTCGTGTCTCCCTGATCCTTCATATTCCATGGTCTGGTCTCAGCTATGCCTTGAATATCTGTAGACAACATTCAGGAGCATGTGGAAAAAGAACAGCAGTGTTACAACTGGTGGCTCAGAGATGGCAACAGCTCCAGAAATCTCAGGAAAATAAAGATGGCATCCACGTCCAAGTAACCACTGGGAAGCCTGAGAACTGACTCCAAATTCCACATCAGACCATTTATGAACATTCTTAGAAATAACTGAGAGGAAGGGACATATCAAAAGGCTAGTGCCAAGAGTTGACCTGGTATAGATTCAAGTCATTATAATTTGAATAGAGAAAACAAAACAAAACAAAAAATCCCATTTCTTAGATGTGGATTATAGGTTGGCTTGTGCCTTGCTTGTTTCTACCAGAAATTCATTTTTAATGTACTTTTAAAAGGCTCTTTTGAGAAGCAGCAAAGATCCAAAATGGATAACTTTATTTATTCATTTATTATTTACTTTACATCTTTGTTGGTCATAGCCCCATTCCTCCTCATCTCCCAGTCACACCCTCCTGCCCTCCCCTCAACCCCTCCTCAGAAAATGAGAGCCTCCCTTCCAATCCACTCCAGCTCATCAAGTTGCATCAGGACTGAGCGTGTCCTCTTCCCCTGTGGCCTGGCAAGGCAGTCCCACTGGGAGAAGTGATTAAAAAGCTGGCAGCAGAGTCCATGTCAGAGACGGCCCCTGCTCCCCTTACTAGAGAACCCACATGAAGCCTAAACTGACCATCTGCTACATCTATGTAGGGGGCCTAGGTCCAGTCCATGCAACATCCTTGGTTGATGCTTCAGTCTCAGCAGACCCCTCTGGCCCTGGTTAGTTGGGTCTGTTGGTCTTCTTGTCACCTCTAGGTCCTTTGCTCTTACCCCCGCCTCCACTTTTCCACAAAACTCCCTATGCATGGCCCAGTGTTTGGCTGTGAGTCTCAGTATCTGCACTGAAGTGAAGTTGGATGGAGCCTCTCAAAGGACAACTCTGCCAGGCTTCTGTCTGCAAGCACAGCAGGTGAAGTTAATACTGTCAGGAGTTGGATCTCTCTCGTGGGGTGGGTCTTGGGTTGGGCCAGGCATTGGTTGGACATTTCCTCAACCTCTGCCCTATCTGCTCCATCTTTATCCCTACACAACATGTAGGCAAGGCAGATTTTTACGCAACGAAATACCACTCAACTATTAAAAACAAGGAAAGCATGAAATTTGCAGGTAAATGGATGGAACTAGAAAAGATCATCCTGAGTGAGGTGACCCAGACCCAGAAAGACACACATGGTATGTACTCACTTATAAATGGATTTTAGCCATAAAGTACAGGATAAACAAACTACAATGCACAGACCCTCCCTTCCTCATCCCTCCTATCCCCTTCCCCTAGTCCACTGAAAGGGACAGAGTTCTCCTCCTCTGCCATCTGAACCTAGTTTATCAAGTCTCATTAGGACTGCCTGGATCCTCTTCCTCTGTGGCCTCTGAGCTGCCCATCGGCTACATCTGAGCAGAGTATCTAAGTCCTCTCCATGCACGGTCCTTGGTAAGTGCATCAGTCTCTGCAGGGCCCACTGGGCCCTTGTGTGGCCCCTGTCTCCCCATCACCCTTCTTCCACAAGACACCCTGCGTGCTCTGCCCAAAGTTTGACTGTGAGTCTCAGCATCTGCTTTGATTTCAAACTTCTGGCCTCAGAGGGAAGGTCAAAGAGGCGTCAAGACTGTGGGAGCTCAATACACAGAAAGTACTTGAGTGCCATCTTGTGGCCACACCTCATATCTGTTTAGGAGAAGGAAAAACAGCTGTAAAAGATTCCCACTGACTTCTGCTCTCTCCCTCCCCCATCTCCCCACACCTGAACCTCACTCCAGTTCTCCTCCACACACCTCTCTCTCAGCCGGTTCCTTCCCCCTAACTACTTAAGGTGTCTATTTTAATTTCCTCTTCTGAGTGACATTCAAGCATCCTCCCCTGGGCCTTCATTACTTTGCTTCTTTTGGTCTGTGGGTTGTAGCGTGTACTTTATGGCTAAAATCCATTTATAAGTGAGTACATACCATGTGTGTCTTTCTGGGTCTGGGTTACCTCACTCAGGATGGTCTTTTCTAGCTTCGTCCATTTGCCTGCAAATTTCATGCTTTCCTTGTTTTTAATGGCCGAGTAGTATTCCGTCTTGTAAAAGTACCACGTTGTCTTTATCCTTTCTTCTGCTGAGGGACATCTGGGTTGTTTTCAGTTTCTGGCTGCTACAAATAAAGCTGCTGTGAACGTAGCTGAGCAACTGTCCTTATGGTATGGTGGAATGTCTGTTGGGTATATGTCCAGGGGTGTCTCTAGGATGGGGAGGCTCCTGGGAGTCATGGGATAACCATGGCTGAGACTTCTAGCAGCAGAGAATATGGAGCCTGAAAAGCTACCGCCTGTAGAAGGAGGGGGCCATGCTTAGGCTATAAAGTGAATAAATATATAAATTAATGGAAAAAAACTTTTTTAAAAAGGAGAAAAAAAAATCCCTGAAATCTGAAAGCATCTCTGTGTTGATGTTGTGTGCACTGTCTCAGGCACAGGGGGAGCATAACAACCCACAAAGCAAGCTAGGTCTTGCCTTCCAAGAGCCTACATGATATTTTTAAGGTGAAAGTAACACAAAGAAAACAGCTCATGCAGAAAAAGTAAAGCGAGGCAAGGTTCTGGAAGTGCTGCTTCATGAGAGGGCGGTATGTAGCAAGCCTCTGACCACCTGGCCCAGGTTGTTCCTAGAGAATGTGCAGAGAGAGGCTCTGAGCTGGCGTGCTCTCGGCGTGTTCAAGGATTAAGGGGACCAAGAGGATCAAGGCACAATGAAGAAAATGAGGTAGGGTATAATGCCGGAGAGCTTGTGTGTGTGTGTGTGTGTGGTGAACGTTTTGGTTTATGATATGTAAACGTGTTTTTGTTATAATCCTAAGTGGGGGGGAGTAGTTTTCCACACCTGTTGTCTCTTGTGGAGTACGGTCTTTGCCAGCTGGAATTAGTTAAATCCTGAGGACTTTGATGGGTGTAAACATGACAGCCCAGAGGAAAAGCACGGTGACTTGGAGGAGTTGGAGGAGGACTAGTTTCTGCTGTTTGCTGTTTGCCGGTGGCCTGCACTTCTGGATTTCCTGACAAGGGATATTGGTATTGCCCCCCACGACCCTGCCCAGCAGGAAGAGGTAAAGAGGGCTGCATCCCCTTTCCCTTACAACCTACTTTTTTCCCTACCTGGGGTTGGGAGGTTGGAAAGGAGGTATAAGCTTTACGGAACCCCCAAATAAAGTAGCATTTGAAAAACTAGTGCCTACAAGTGTGTCTGTGTGTGTCTGTCTGTCTGTCTGCAGATTACATCACATGTCTCGTGAGCCTCTGTAGGGGCCAATTTCAGGGAAGGATGGGGGTTTGAACTAGGGTGACCTGAACTAAGCAAGATTAATAAAGCAATGTAACAGCAGCAGGGAGGGGGAGGAGGGAGCTGGCCCAGACGTCTGGGAAGCTGCCTAGACCAGCAGTCTCTTTGAGAGCAGTGAGAAGGATCGTGTTCCAAATCTATTTAAAAGTCAGTGGGTACACAGGGAAATGGCTCACCAGGTGTGAGCATTTGCAACACATGCCTAACGACCTGAATTCAATACCTA
This sequence comes from Rhombomys opimus, assembly GCA_010120015.1. Taxonomy (NCBI): domain Eukaryota; kingdom Metazoa; phylum Chordata; class Mammalia; order Rodentia; family Muridae; genus Rhombomys; species Rhombomys opimus. The sequence goes on along the minus strand of REGO01000346.1, from coordinate 1,061,185 downwards.
GAACCAACAGGAAAAGCTTGGCAGTGTAGCATGCATTTATTATCCCAACACTCCCAAGACAAGATGGGAAGTGGAGACCTCAGCAAGGTGGGAGGGGAGAAATGGCTCCTGGCCTCTACAGTGTCCCTGACCTCCACAGTGTCCCTGACCTCCACAGTGTCCCTGGCCTCTACAGTGTCCCTGACCTCCACGGGTGTGTGTGTGTGCGCGCGCGTCCACACATGCACTGAATCAACCAACTAATCAATAACTTTAGAAGTTAAAAAGAAATATGATGGGGCTGTGTGAAGATCAACCAGTTAAATGCTTTCCAGACAAGCACAAGGACCTGAGTTCCATCCCTAGCACCAAGTATAAAGCACTAGGAATATGGAGACAGGAGGATCCCTGGGGTTCACTGGCCAGCCAACTCAGCCTAACCATTCAGACCCAGGTCCCAGCGTGAAACCCTATTTCTAAAACAAGTATCATCTGAGTGAGTCTCCCATTATCCTCTGACCCCTACACACATTCATGCACACAAATACAGACATACATAGACAAACAAACATCCACCCCATGTAATAAATAGATAAACAAACAAGCAAGCAAAGGTGTCCAGGGGCGTGTGAAACATAATGAAAGGCCAGCAATAAAAGAAAAAAGAAAGACTTTAGTCTGAGCCTAAAGCATCATCTGATGAAATAAGTCAGTGGGCAGGCCAGAGGTAAAAGTCGTGGCGGTGTGAGACATCTGGTCCCCGTTGTGTCTTTCGTCGGATGCAGGGAGAGATGCGTGCTAGCGCTTCACTCACTCTGCCTTTTATTTGGTCTAGACAGCACCCCTTGGAATGGTGCCACCACCGTTGAGGTGGGTCTTCCCATGGCAGTTAACCTAATCTAGTTGACCCCTCATGAGCGTTCCCAGAAGCCTGTCTCCTCAGTGGTTCTAGACCCTACCAAGTTGACATTACAAAACACTACGTCTTCTCGCAGAACCATTCTCTGAGTGCCTGGAACAAAATGGATGTCCAGTAACAAGCCATTTCTTTCCTGCCCCTTCCCCAGGGACTACCTCCTTGGTCTTTAACCAAGCCCCTCCAGTTCCTGCTGCCATGAATGTAGTTTTCCAAACCCATAGTCTCTCAGTCCCCCAAACATTGGTGACAATAGCTGGGGCCTGGGAACCTGTTCCATGAGTTAATCAAGAGCTGAGCAATCAAGAAGTTCCTGATGCTGCATGGCCTCTTGCTCGAACTGTTGAAATTCACTGTATTGGAAAACCCAGACTGCTGGGGCTCAGATGAGCAGGCTGAGCACAGGGGACCTGGAAAGGCCTGGGGATCATGTCAGAAATCCTCCATGTGAAATCTGTGCGGGACAAAACACTGCAGCCATGAGATGCCGGAACAAAGTGCGATGTCCATTGCACTAGAGCATGGCCCAGGGACAGGGGAGTGGGATTCCATTGCCACAGCGCACCTCACACCACTTTCCCATGAAGCCTAGCGCTGGGCTTATATGTGCTGAACACCCACTTCCCCTGTGGGGAGGGTTTCATTTGCATGTTTTTCTTAAATCTCACAGACACTCTCCAAGGGACAGGCTGCTATTGTTCCACCTTGCAAATGAGAAATCAAAAGGCTCACAGTCCGTAGCAAAGCTGAAGTTCACCCTTCATCTTCTCCAGTGCCATAATCCACAGCTTTGATCCCTCTGTCTTACCCCTGCAGCATCTGGGCAATGGGGACAATCATACCAAATCAGTAAATTTACACAACAAAGAAAGAGCTTTAAAATCTGCAAGCAGAAAAACTAAGATCACAAATGAAGGAAAGCCCTTCAGCTGATTTCTCAATGGAAACTTTAAAAGCCAGAAAGAAGATCAAGAAGCAATGGACTTCAGACTCTAAAAGACAATGGATGCCAGCCTAGACTACTGCACCCAGCAAAACCACCTGCCAGAGCTGAAGGAGAAAAACTTCTTTTCATGAACACAAACAGGTTAAAAGAATTCCTATCCACCAACTCAGTCCTACAGAGAATGCACCAGAAATAATACTTTGAGTGAAGAAAGGAATCAGCATAGCTAAGAGAAAGAAAACAAGGGAACTACAACCACTGAAACACAACGTATGGCTGGCAATATGACAACAACAAAACAATGGAATGTCTAAAATCAATAATTTTAACTATTAATAGCACCAACACACCAAACAAGACATACAGGAGATAAAGGAGTACAAGTAATAAAAAAAAAGTGGTCAAAATATTATTTGCAGATGATATGATTCTGCACATAAGCAGTCCTAAAGATTCCACCAGAAGACACTTACAGCTGACAAACACATTCAGCAAAGGGGCAAAGAAAATTAACAAGCAAAATCAATAGTCTTCCAACACCCCAACAACGGATCCACTGAGAAAATATATCATGGAAATACTCTCATCCACAATAGCCTTAAAAATCAAAGAGGTGATCAAAGAGGAGGCCAATCAGTTCATGTCAGAGACAGCCCCTGTTCCCCTTACTAGGGAACCCACTTGGAGACTGAGTCTATAAGCTACATCTGAGCTGGGGTTTTAGGTCCTCTCCATGCATTGTCCTTGTTTGGTGTGTCAGTCTCGTCAGGGCTCCCGGGCTCAGTTTTAATGGCTCTGTTGCTCTCCTTGTGGAACTCCTGTCCCCTCCAGGTCTTTCTATCTCCCTCTTCTTTCATAAGATTCACTGCACTCTGCCCAAAGTTTGGCTATGAGTCTCAGCCTCTGCTTTGATACCTTGATCAGTAGAGCCCATCTGTGGTTTATCTGATCTTAATTTAACTTTGTTAAGTGGTGCCTATCAGGAAAATCATCCATTTCATTTAGATTTTCCAATTCTGTGAAGTACAGGTTTTTGAAGTGTGACCTCATGATTCTTTGGATTTCCTCAGTGTGTCTTCTTATGTCCCCTTTAGTTTCTGATTTTATTAATTTGGATATTCTGTCTGTGTCTTTTAGTTAGCTTGGATAAGGGTTTTCTATCTTATTTTCTCAAAAAAAAAAAAACCCACAACTCTTTGTTTCATTGATTCTTTGTATTGTTCTGTCTGTTTCTATCTTATTGATTGCAGCCCTCTGTTTGGTAATCTCTTCCCTCTGCTCCTCTTGGCTGTGCTCACCTTTTTGTCCTAGAGCTTTCAGCGGTGCTGTTAGGTTGCTAGTAGGAGACGTCTCCAGTTTTTATATAACTTGTTGATTCTTTGTGAATTTCACACCATGTACCCCAATCTCACTCCTCTTTCCATCCCCTCATTCTTGCCCTTTGTTCTTACAACCTCCCCCTCAAACACTCTCGTGGAAGCTGAGTGTGTCACAGTGTGTCGCATTTACCCTTTTGTCCACACATCTTTTCTTGCAAATGTTCACTGCACTGAGTCGTTGGTCTGGTTTGAGGCCTCTGGCTTCTGCTCCATCATCGATATTAAATCTTCACTGGGACTCCTCGTGGCTATCCCGCTGTTGTCCTGAAGATCCTGCAGCTTTGGCCTACAGGACCGGCCCCTTCACATGCTGCAGCAGTTCAGAGATGGTGTGGGCCAAGTCAAACCCCTGTATCTGGGCCTGGGAGATATCTGAGCTGGTCAGCAGCTCTCCCCCACCCACACCACCAGGGCGAGCTTTCCAGCACTGCCCTGGCCAGCTCATCCAGTGCAGCAGCTGACGAGAGGCAGAGCCAGCTCTCCTACTCTTCGCGCCTCAGGACTGGCTCACCGGTGCCCTGCCGGGAGGGCCAGTTCCACTGTGCTTCCCACGCAAGGTGCAGGACTCAGGGTCAAGTGCTGCAGCCGTGAGGGGTGGGCCAGCTCTCCACTGCGTCCAGGTGAGGGGTGGGGCCAGGTCTGCGCAGCCCTCAGATGCCAACAGGCCCAGGTGGCAGCCCTGACCGGGGTGACATTGGTGGTAACAGACCCCCATTGCTGCAGGCCACAGACCCAGAAGTGGCCTCAGTGGCAGCACGACACAGACCTCACAACAGCCTCAGGTGGATTCACCAGCAACTCACATCAGGCTGTTCCTCACTACTCCCGAGCCTCCCAGTCCCACCTCTCTTCATGGCACACGCATGCATCTGCTTCTCTTTTTCTTCCAATCCTCTACCACTTACTCGCTCATCTTAGTGAAGCACTCGGGCCTCTGGGTGTCAGGGGTCCTCTCAGGAGTGGTCTCAGGAGTGCTGTGCCCACCCATGTCATGTGTGCTGTGCCCTCCATCTCCCCATCATGGGCTCTGTGGTGCCAGAGTGGTGGTTGCCTCAGGCTTGCCCCTGCCCTGGCTCAGGCAGCACCGGCAGGGGTTGATGCTAATGTGGTCTGCCTGGCCAGGCTGCAGGGAGCCCAGAGGAGGTCACCTCAGGCTAGCTCTCCACCCAGCCCCACCGCGCTGCACTGGTGGTCATCTTGGGCTCACTCCCACCCAGGCTGCACGGCACGAGGTGGGGTCATCTCAGGTGGCTCCTCTCCAGTTTTATTTTGTTTTGTTTTGTTTTTTAATGTAGGTACTTAGTTCTGTGAACTTTCTTCTTAGCACTGCTTTCATTGTGTCCTATGTGTCTGGGTATGTTGTGTATTCATTCATTTCTAGAAAGTCTTTAATTTCTTTCTTATTTCTGTCTTGACACGTTTTTCATTGCGCATGGAGCTGCTCAGTTTCTATGAGTTTGTAGCCTTCTGTTGTGTCTGTTGATGATGATGAGGTACAACTTTAATCCATGGTGGGCTGAAAGAATACAGGGGGTTATTTGAATTTTCTTGTATCTATTGAGACTTGCTTTGTGTCCAAAGATGTGGTCAATTTTGGGGAACGTTCCACTATGTGCTGAGAAGACATATTCTTTGGTGTCTGGGTGGAATGTTCTGTAAATATATGTTACCTTCATTTGGTTTATAGTATCAGTTACCTCCAGCATTTCTCTGTTTAGTTTTTGTCTGGATGACCTGTCCATTGGTGAGAGTAGGGTATTGAAGTCTCCCACTATCAGTGTGCATGGGTTAAAGTGTGATTTAGGATGTAGACGTGTTTTGTTTTGTTTTGTTTTAACAAATAAGGGTGTCCTTGTGCCCATGAGCATCCATGTTTAGAATTGAAATGTCAACCTGTGATGTTTCCTCTGATGACTATGAATACCCTTCCTCATTTATGTTAATTAATTTTGGTTCAAAGTCTATTTTATTTAGATGTTTAAATGGCTACACCAACTTGCTTCTGGTCCATTCTCTTGGAATATCTTTCTCTAACCCTTTACCCTGAGACCCTGTCTATCCTCCATGTTGAGGTGTGTTTTCGTAGGCAGCAAAAGGATGAGTCCTGTTTTCTTACCCATTCTGTTGTGTTTCTTTTTTATGAAAATTGGGGCATTGATAATGAAAGGCATCAATGAACAATTATTGTTAATTCCTATTATTTTGTTGTTGCTGTTGTTGCTGCTGCTGTTGGTGGTGGTGGTGGTGAGTGTGTGTTTCCCTTCTTTGGGTTATGCTGATGTGGGATTATTTATTTCCTTTGTTTTCAAGTATGTAGTTGCCACCTTGGCTGGATTTTTTCTAATAACACCTTCTGTAAGTCTGGATTTATAGATAGATAGATATTGTTTAAATTTGACTTTCTTTTTGAAATATCTTATTTTATTCATTTATGGTGATTGAAAGTTTTGCTGGGTATAACTAATCTGGGCTGACATCTGTGGTCTCTTAGAGTCTGCAATATCAGTCCAAGACCTTCTGGTTTTTGGAGTCTCTATTGCGAGTCGGGTGTAATTCTAATAGGTATGCCTTTATATGTTACTTACTGCTTTTCCTTCACAGCTTTTAATAGTTTTTGTTCTGTATGCTTAGTATTTTGATTATTATGTAGTTCATAAACTTTCCTTTTTTCTTTTTTTTTTTTTTTTTTTTTTTTTTTTTTTTTTGAGACATGGTTTATTTGTGTAACAGCCCTGACTGTCCTGGAACTTATATCTGACTGCCTCTGCCTCCTGAGTGCTGGGATTAAAGGTGTGCACCATTATACCCAGCTGGTTCCTTTCTTTTCTGATCTAATCTATTTTGTGATCTATAAGCTTCTTGTATTTTTATAAGCATGTTCTTATTTAGGTTAGGGAATTTTTCTTCTATGCTTTTGTTAAATATACTTTCTCTATTTTTGAGCTGGGATTCTTCTTTTCCTTCTATTCATATTATTCTTAGGTTTGGACTTTTCATAGGGTCCCAGATTTCTTGGACGTCTTGTGTTAGTAATTTTTTAGATTTAACATTGTCTTTGACTGATGAATCTAATTTTTAATCATATCATCAATACCTGAGATTCTTTCTTCTACCTCTTATATTCTGTTGGTGATGCTTGTATCTGTAGTTCCTGTTCAGTTACCTAGATTCCTCTTCTAGAATTCCATCAGTTTGTGTTTTCTTTATTGCTTCTGTTTCCATCTTTGGGTCTCGAACAATTTCCTTGACCTGTTTGTTGTTTTGTTTTCTTTTATTGTTTGTTGTCATTGTTGTTTGATTTTCTTGTTATTCTTTAGGGGATTTTTTTTTCATTTCCTTTAATTTTTTGTTAGTCTTTTCCTCAATTTAAGAGATTTTTTCATTTCCTCTTTAAAAACCTCTGTCATCTTCAGAAAGATGGTTTTAAGGTCATTTTCTTGTGCTTCACCCGTGTTGGGATATTCAGGTCTTTTTTTTGGTGAAGAACTGGACTCTTGCGGTTTCATATTGCTCTGGTGGTTGCTGTGTTCTTACACTGGCATTTAAGCATCTGGGTTTTGGATGATCATATACCGAAGTGCTGATGTCTGAGTTTGTCTTTGTTGGAGCTCTGTTTTCTTTCTTGGGTTCTTTGGCCTTCTGGTCTTTGTGGCCTGGATTTCTGGCAGCTAGTATGACCTCTGATCTGGTAAGTTGGGGGCTGGACTTCTAGCAGCTTACTTGGCCTTTGGTCCAGCAGGGGCGGCAGTCTCTGCCCAAGTGGGGGGTGGGATATGTTGATGAGAAGAGGAGTGGGTACTGGGGGTGCTGAGTGAGTGGAGGAGGTCCCTTGGTGGGCTGCCTGTCTGGGGTTCTGGCTGCTGGTGTGGTCTCTGGTCCAGCAGGCAACCTCTGCCTGCGTTTGCCTATCTGTTTTTCTGCTTGCTTGGCCTACACCTGTTCTTCCAACTGTCATGGCCTGCATCAGTGCTTTTGACTGATGTGGCCTGTATCTGGGCAACCAAAGTCCCCTGAAGTCTCTTGTTGTAAATTAAAAATGAGTGTTGGGCTATATAATGTTTGTTATTAGCCCTAAGATTATCACGGTGGTATTATCTAATCCACTATCACAAATAATAAGACACAGACACCTGTTAGATTTTATAATTGCCTTATTTACCTTGGGCCAGGCAGATATTTCACTTACCCTGTCTCAATAACTTCACCATCCACCTCCCAGCCCCCATCCAATGCCATCCTCCTTAATCCGCCTCACCTGTTCTACCTTCCATCCATAATCCCATGGTACTTGCTTATATTCTTCATCTGGGCCTTTTCACGCCACTGTTGGAGCCCTTCCTTGGTGCATGTGGGTTTTTCTCCCCGCTAACCCACCATGGTGTCCTCCTGCCGCCTTTCTTCCTGCCTCTGTCCCATTATTCCCTGTCCGCCAAATCAAGGAAAGCTTGGCCATGCCTGCTCCATTCTGCCTTCCCAAGTATAGGCTATTTAATCAGATATGTCTTAGGCAGGTTTACAAAACGAGGATAGGGGTAACCAGGTCTTGAGGACCAGGACATGCAGCAGACCAACTTCCAACAGTCCCACTTAGAGGGGAGATCAGGTGTGCACAGGGGCAAGAGGGTTGGCAGTTACACGTTGTTAGGAAAATACAAGGAGAAGGGAAGAAACAAAGGCAAGAACGTACATCGTGTGAATGGAATGGCAAGCAGTTTACATCAGACCAAAGGAACAAAAACTGACTCTTAATTAAAAATAGAAACCTTATTTAGCAGAGATTTGACACAGGACAAACAGGGACTTACCCCTTACCTAGACCCTAACATAGAGCAAACAGAAACTTCTTAATTACAAATAAGAACCTTGACATAGGACAATCAAGAACTTATTCTTTAGGATTTAACACAGGACAAACAGGAACTTCTTTTTGACTGTCTTAACTGCAAACAGAACTCGTATTCTGCAAGGTATATTTTTCCTGTTTTGGTCTTCCCATTGACTTACAAGATGTATTGTTTCTGTTTTGGTCTCACACTCTCCTCTTGGCCTGGGCAACCCTTTCAAATTTTTGACAAGGGAGTGAACATTGTCTGAGGTTGAGGCCAGGAGAACAAAATTCAAATTCTGGCATTGAATATCTGGTGGTTAATAAGGTTGGTGATACACTGAAAAACACAGGACCCAAATATTATGATCAAATTTTTAAAAACTACCAGAGGGCTGGTGAAGAGAGAGAACCATCTCAGCCAGGAGGGCTAAGAAACTGAGCTTGAGAAATTTTTATTATCTCTCTATGTCGTGGATCTGTGTATTAATGGCGTGGGAGAAATATGATATGTAAAAAAAACGCATTTCAGGGGATTGCTGACGTCCAAGGTTTTAGAAAGAGAAAGTCTACTGTGACCCTATTTTGTAGGACTTTTGATTTTAATTCTCCCATTTCTTGATTAACTTCTACCAATATCTTTGCTGTAGTATTAGAAGTCTTAGTTGCTATGCAAGCTATCTTAGAGATCTATTTTTGGATCCTTGCAACCAACCCAGGAACAGAGAGGCAGCTGAGGTGGGGTCTAGCCGATGTAGGGCATCATGACAGTTCTCAGGGAGATGCCTTGAGTGTATTATCAGACTTCAGGGAGTTCCTGAGCACAGCGGGTGTGATGTATCCCGCTCCACCCGCAGGGAGGGCAGGATAAACGTTATTCTCGCAGAAGAAGTCCATTGCAGGGGAAATTGTTTCCCTTTGGGAAGTGCTTGATTGGAAGTGTTGTCCCAATGGAAAGGAGCATCAGTGGAAGCACAGATAGTGACAGAAATGGGTGTTAGTTACAAGAATATAGCCTTGGAAATGTTCACGATGGCATGCTTCATTGAATCTCCTGCTAAGTTAGTATAAGGCTTATATGTGACTTTTACTCCATATAGAAATTTTCATAGGCATCCTGGGGATAGGAGGATTCCCCTAGGACACAAAACGAACTTGTCTGTCTGCTGTTTGACACTAGATGGAGCCAAAGACTGATATCGAGCCTACTAGCTGCTGACAGTGGTATTTCCGGTATATTAATTTTGGCAAAAGTGACTGGGAGCTTTGCTTTCTTTTGCTCAACTTACTACTTTTGTAATTCCCCTATCAGAACTTGTGAGAGAATACTTGATCATGCTGAAGTCTGTATTGTTTGGTTGGGACTGGTTCAAGTTAGTCCATCCCATTTGTTCTCCTTCTATTTGGTTAAAAATGGTTTGTTTTCCTTCAGCCAAACAATGGACCTGGGGGGTGGGAGCAGTCCCTAGCCAGCTCTGCTCTCTCCTTTATCCTTTAGGTCTTCCTGGTCCTCTGGTGCCTTCTTAAGGTGAGAGTGGTGAATCCAGCCAGGACTACTGGTGACTTTGACAGCAGTGGGGGTCCAGAGAGTTACAATGTAACGTCCTTTCCACCTGGGTTCAAACCTGTCTGCCAATTTTGGAGTGGTGGATGAGCACAGCACCTCTGGGTGGAATGGGTGGTCAGGGGGGCAGTACCCAACCAGCTGAGGTAGCTGGACCTGAGGGAAAATCTTATCCTTTTAAGGACTTGGAGATTGGAGTGGGACAATCTGTTAATAGTCCAGCATGCACCTGAGGAACTGTGGGGTGGTCTTCCGTAGACTGTTTCATGTGGGGTGAGCTTTTCTCAATACGGGTGCAGCAGATACTGAGAAGGCAAGAGGTTGACCCAGTTACCACCATTTTCAAGAGTATAACCTAGTTAAAATCTCCTTTAAAGTCCTATCCATCCTCTCTACCTTCCCTGAGCTCTGAAGATGATATATACAGCACAGTTTCAGTCTATCTTCAGGGCCTTAAATAGTAATTGAGACAATCTGGTCATGAAGGCTGGGCCGTTGTCGGACCCCAGAGATAGAGGGAGGCCAAATCTCAGAAATAATTTCCACTGTTATTTTCTAGGCTGCTTCCTGGGATGATGGAAAGACCTCCACCCAGTCCCAGAGAGCGTTAACAAAAAAGAGCAGATATTTGTCTCTGTATGGTCCTGGCTTGACTTCAGTGAAATCCATTTCCCAAAATTCACCGGGTACCTTGACTCTGTCATGCTGGAGGGAGCAAACTGTTGTTTGCGTTTACCTGAGCACAGGTTAGGCAGCCATCTGAAACGTTCTCAGGTGCCTCCCAGTGCCTGGGCAGTCAAACATGAGGGGAAATGAATTCTGAAATCTTTGTAGGTAACAAGAGCATGGAGCGTTATAAGACATTTAGCCAGTTCTGGCCCAATACCTTCAATCAGCAAATTCTCCCATCTGGCAGGATCCTCCATCCTTTGTTGTTTTTCTGCCCCCCAACTCAAAATATGACTTGATTTCTTCTGGATCATAGTTAGGGGCATCTTCATTGAGGCTGAGCTGGGGCTCGGGAACAGCGGATAGCTCCAGAATGGTTTAGGGACAGGCTTCTCCAAGTGCAGCCTCCTTGGAAACCTGGTCTACATAGTTGTTATTTTGAATCTGGGAGTTTGGGTCTTTCCAGTATGCAGGCGGGTATAGTATGGCTAGTTCAGCTGGCAGAGAACAAGCCTCCAGCAACTGAACGATTTCATGCTTGTGTTTGATAGTCTTTCCTTTTGATGTCAATGTGGATAGAGTTGGTTATAGATGGGGAGTAGGAGTTCCTCTGGCGATTTCTGCAGGATAGGCTTTGGAATAGACTCTTGTTCTTACAAGGCAGATTCTCATAGAGTGGGTTTTTGAGGGGGCCTCCTGAGTCTGGGCAGCCATCTCTGGAGAACCCTTCTACTGACTAAGAGCTTGGCTGCCAGCCAGTTCTGGACCATCCAGGGAGGCAGAAGTGGCTTCAGCCCAGAATGAAATAAGCACAACTCCGGTGGCCAGGATTTCCGAGAACATTTACTATTGTCCAGGCTGCTTGTGGGTCTAAAGTGATCCAGGGGTCCAGCTCACCCCAAACACGGCCCCCAAAACTCACAAAACATCTGCAGCCAGCTCTTTGATGGGATAGCTGGAGTCTTCCTCAACCATAGGGGGTAACATTTGCTTAAGCTCTTTAGGACACAGCTCAGAGGGCTGTCTGGCCTACCAGTTCTGTTTCTTGTGTTTCTCGTCTTGTCAGAACACACAGAGACAGGCCAGACGCGAGGTAAAGCACGGAGCATAGACAACAAGAGCAGGAACAGCAGCGGTTGGTGTGCATAGAGGTTCACCAGTCTGACCAAGAAATTCAGCAGACAGGAGACTGTTCCCGTTGTCCCTGTCCGCCCCGGACAGCCAGAAGTCCCCACACTAGGCTTCTTCAAACTCTCGGTCTGGCCCCACTGTCCTGGGCTTTCCTTGGATTTGTTATGCAGCCGAGGTATTGGAATCTTGCTGATGGGCTCCCAGGTCCTGGGTCTCTCTGAGCATCTGGGTACCTGGTGTCACCAAAGTATCCTCAGAGCTCTAAGGCAGGTGAGGAAAAAAAAAAGGAGGAGGAGAAGCAGAAGGGAGGATACAGAGGAAGAGGAGGACAAGGAGGAAGAGGGGGACAAGGAGGAAGAGGAGGAGGAGGGTAGCTCTGGCTGAACTCCCAATTAACCAAAATTAACCAGTGGGTCCTGGGACATCTTCATTTGCCCTGAAAGGAGGATTGGTGGGTCTTTTTAGACTCCTACGTCCTCAGACCAGGATTCTGCAGAAACTAATGACTTACCAGATAGAAACTTCTTCCAATAAAAGGAAAATGCTCACAGTTTCCTCCCACACCATCCACACCAGGAGTTTGCAGAGTGAAAGCTTTGGGTCAACTGTGTTAGCTATCCCAAGGCATGCACACCCCTGGGGTGGCTTACCAGCTTTCTGAAGGTCCCAGAGTAAAAATCCCAGCTTCAGCAGAATTTGGGTCGGTGCTCTATCTCACTGTGGACTCCAAATGTTAAACCTGAGATTTAAAAAGGCCAAGTCCACAATTGTCCAGCTTCCTCAGCTCTTCAATGTACACTCACACCAGTGACCCTCCAGGGGGCTTCCAGGACTAAGCCTCGGACTGAACTGCAGCCTTCTTCCCTCCCGTCTGCGGCTTCCAGGTTCTCACACTGAACTGCTCCTAATTGTGCTGGCTCTCCAGCCTGCAAGAGCCAGCCTCCAAATATATAAGCCAACTGAGAGGAACAAGTTAACTTTACAGGTCTCTTTAAGAATTTTATACCCCATGTTAAATTAAGTTCTCTCAGTTACTTTTCCAGGAAGCAGAAGGACACAGACAAAAAAAAAAAAAAAAAAAAAAAAAAAAAAAAAAAAAAAAAAATAAAAAAAAAAAAAAAAAAAAAAAAAAAAAAAAAAAAAAAAATAGGGCAGTAGTTGCGAGATATTGTTGCCCAGGTATTGCTTCCAAGGTCTCCTCCCTGTTGCAAAGGAACGTCCAGGCTGGCAGTACAAGATAGGGTTTCCTGGCAACCGGTCCAGAAGATCACAACTCCCTCACCCAGATAGCTCTTTACTCGGCTTTTTGGAGAAGCCACAGGATGTGATGGTCACCCCCTCCCCCCAACTAAGACCAAATCTGCACATCATAAGACATCCTGGGTGTAACCTAAAGATCAGATATCCTTCAGATATCTGGGGCAGGACTGACTGGACTTGGGTGCCTGAGATGAACCAATCATTTTAAAAGTCAACCACTCCATAGCACCTTCACCCAATCCTGTACTGACAAGCTTGCAACCCGTTCCTCCCCGTGCTTTTTCCTTTAAAAACCCAAGGCTTTTGGTCCCTGGGGCTGTTCCTTGCTGATTTTCAGGATAGCCCCAATGAGCATTGGCCTGAATAAACCTCATGCATTTGCATCTATCTGTCTCCGAGTTTCTTTCAGTTGTCTCCCTGATAATTGGGCTCTCCCTGGGCCTAATGTAATCTACTAAATCACATTCTACTGTTAAGTTTATATCCTGTTGCTATCTCTCTAGGAGACACTGATATTGAGCTTTGATACAAAATTATTATCTGAGAACAAATGGGAAAAAAATACATAGAACTTCCAAAATGGCACTATTTGGTTTTATAATTTATGAATATACTGTAAAAATATAAAATTATGTGCTTTCTGCATAAGCCATAGTTTTCCCTGATTTCTAATAAAAGAACTCTAACAGTGTTCTTTAAGAGTCTACTATGAGCAAAGTAATATTGTGTATCTATTGTTAGTAACAACTAGTTGTGTAAGTATTTATGAAATCCGTCTTCATCTGCATCTTCTTACCTATTTGGTGATGTCTTCTCACACACTCTCTCATTCATATTGCTTTGTTTTATTTTCTTTATAGTTCAATCACTCTCTAAATGTTATTGGGAGCACAAACAGTGAAATCTCAGTTATTGAATCTATCAGGGAAGGAATGAGAATTATTCAAGTATTTCATGTTGAATTAAAGGTGGGATTTTTTTAAATCCCAAAGAAGATATAAAGTTTTTAAAATATTTAATTGCTACTTTTTTATTTTATTTAATAAAGACATTTATTATTTGTTTGCTTCTCAGGTTATGTATATAGCTCTTATTGGAAAGATATTGTGAAAATCCAACCACTTATACAGTCTACATCTCTTATTTCTTTATAAAAATTTTATCTATAAAAAAAGAGTCTACTATGTGTGCAAACACACAAATGATGTTATTATAACAAACCATAAAGGAATAAGAAGTTTAAATCTTTGTATCATAACAAACAGGTGGCAAATAAACCCTCAGGGTGTGCTGGATATTGACACTAAGCCCTGCCATAGACTCCCTTTGTCAACTTTGTATACTTCGTAAACTTTGTATTCTTTGCAGGAAAGCGCCTTTGTATACTTCGTAAACTTTGTATTCTTTGCAGGAAAGCGTCCAGGCCTCTGCCTGAGGAGCTTCAGCAGCCAGGCCCAGCCGCTTCAGGTTTTGCCCCTCGTCCCCCCCTACATCTTCCCTGGGTGGCCCTCTTCAGCTCTTCAGCTCCCTTGGGCGCCACCCCCTGTGGTCCCTGAAAGGGGTGCTCAGATCTTCAGGCTGTGCTGCTGGCCTCTCTACACCTCTGGACTCCAGAGCAGCAGAGGCTAAATCTCCACAGCCCTGGGGACCTGAGATCAGATGCCTGGAGAAACTGAGAAGCTGAAGCCACAGAGAAAGCAGCAGCACCTGAGGCCTCAGTTTTTGGCTGCTGCTGACAGGGAACTCAGGAGGGAGGAGTGTTTAACTGGAGCTAGTCTGTGAGCTCCAGCACCATCTTTGTGGCAACGATGTATAAACTAGCCATCCCTCCAAGTCTGACAGCTTTACACTGCCAGCCAGGGACCAGAACTAGAAACCTGACCCCTTAGTATACATTCACAGTTTAGTTAAGGAAAGTTGTTTTGTTTAGTTTAGAGTTCAAGTGAGTTAATAGGCTCCTCCCCAAACATAACTGTCAAACTGTCAAACCAGCCTCTAACTGTCAAAATGGCCTTCTTCAGCGCCTCAGTAGGACCCCTCCCAGATTTATGCTCATTTTAGATGAACAGACTGAACAAAACCCCACCAATCTCTAAGCTTCCTCCAAGCTCAAGACTTGAAATGCCACCAGTCCTCACTCTGGAATTCTCTGCCTTAGAAAGCTCTGCCCCCTAAATATCTATCTATCTATCTATCTATCTAGATAGATAGATAGATAGATAGATAGATATAGATATAGATATAGATATAGATATAGATATAGATATAGATATAGATATAGATATAGATAGATAGATATAGATATAGATATAGGCTGTTTTCCCAGTTCTCTGCTCTCTTAGAGACAGCCACTCCTGGATTCGTCCCCTCTCTCCTGGATTCATCCCTCCAATAACTCTCTTTTAGATTTACTGCCTGGTGTGACTCTCTTATCAGAAGAAGCCAAGAAGCCCAGAAGAGAAGAAACAAAGAAAGAACAGAGCTCAGGCTCCTAAGCTCCTCAGCTCCTCCGGGATTGGGGCAACCCTCCCTTGGGAGCTGCAACATCTCTGCTGAGAAGGCCTCCTCCCAGAGCTGTTTGGTTCCTGGGCTCCCATGTCTCAGGACCCATGTCCCTTTCCTGGACACCTTCCTACCTGAGCAGGAAGGCCAACACCCATAGTCTATCACAGTCTTAACCATGCTTCAAAGTTCAAGGTTTCCTCTGAGATTCATGCAATCTCTTAACTGTAATCCCCTATAAAATAAAAATAAAAAAACAGGTCACATACTTACAACATACAATGGCACATGATGTACATTACCATTCCACAATGCAAGAAAGTCAGAGTAGTGAGGAAATACTGAACCAAAGCAAGGCTGGACACCAGCTGGGCAAATTCCAAACTCTGCATCTCCGTGTATGTCAAACCAGACACAAAATATTTGACCCACATTTTTCCTGCCTGCAAGACGTGCTGAGGCAATGATGGCTCAGAGTTTGTGGGAGTGGTTACCCAATGACTGGTAGAACTTGAGGCCCAAGGCATGGGAGGGAGCCTATTCCCAACACTTCCTGGATGGCCAGGAGCTGGAGGCTGAATGGCTCAAAGACCTAGGATAAAACCAAACACAACTGACAGCCCCCCAAAGTCAATGAAATGATTCCTAGAACATATTCTACTATGCTCATATATCAGTGTTTATCCCAATTCTCATCAGAGGGGCTTCCTCTGGAAGCTGATGGGAGCAGATGCTCAGCCAAACATTAGGCTGAGCTCAGGAAACCTCCCACTTCAGCGGAAGATGGAAGGCTGTAGGAGCCAGAGGGTGAGGACACCAGGAGAACATGACCCACAGCAACAACTCAGCAGGGCTCATAGGGGCTTCCAGGACTGAAGCCACAAACATTGAGCCTGCATGGGTCCTCGACAGACACGCTGAGGTTGTGCAGCTTGGGATTTCTGTAGGATCCCTAATATTAGGAGTAGGGTGTCTCTGAGTCTTTTGTCTGCTCTTGGGACCCTTTTTCTTCTACAGGGTGGCCTTGATCAGCCTTGACATGAGGCTTTGTGACTAGTCTTACTGCGTCTCGTTATGCTGTGCTTGGTTTGTGTTGGAAGCCTGCTCTCCTCTGAAGGATCTGGGGAGAGGGCAGGTGGGGGTAACTGGTAGAAGTACAGGGAAGGGTATAACGCATGAGAGAAGAACAAATAAAAACTATAAAGAACAAAACAAAGATGCCAATTAGCTGTTCGTGCCTGGAGGAACACCCAGACTGAGAGAAACAGACACACACATGAACACACAGCACGCTATACTAAAAATCCGTAGACCAGGGGCTACACAGAGAAGGAGCCCAGCTGCTGGTAGCAGGTGGTGGTGTTGATCTCTTTGGGGGCTAGCACATTGCAGCGTGATGCTCAGGAGGACAGAGTCATAGTCAGCTGTGTGGGGCACCTCAGGTCGTGCACACACAAATAATTTCTCTCCCGGCTTTCTCTTTCTTCCTCAGGTTCAGATGGGCCCCATAACAAATGCTGCTTGGCAGTTTCTCTTCTCCACTCTTGAGGTCAGTGGAAGGCTGGCAGAGCGGGGCATAGATAGAAACTCACTGAGCTTACTAAGATAAACTCACTAAGTAAGATACACTGCCTGCCCTCTGATGACTTTGTGGTGAGTCTGGCCTGGGTTTCCCCCTAAAGCAGAGATGGATGTCATGGGGGCAAAAGCAACAGTTGTGTCTAGGATGAGGCTTGGTGTTGTATTCATCAAATATTAATGAGCACTCTTGACCATGCCTGTGACAGATGCTGGATCTGCTATAATCAACTAACGAGATTCTGTTTTCAGAGGGTGGGAGAGAGACTGACGTTAATCAGGGAAGTTCATTAGCTAAGGTGGAACAACAAGGACTCATTAGGTCATACTTCAGTATGAGGAAACAAGAGCTAAAGAACAGAGAGGGGGTAAATTGAAGCAGGAGGGAAGAAAGCTCTAGGCCCTGGGAAACGCATGTCTCAATTTCCTCATAACCATCATTCTACTTTCAGTTCCTGTGGACTTCGCTTGCATTAAAATTTCAAGTGCATATGAGATCATCTATATTCTGTCCAGCTTGTTTTGCATTTTGATATGGCGTTTGAAACACAAAAGTTTTGTCCTTGAGGTTTTGATTCTGGGGCCTCCCTAGTTTTGAAAACAGCAGAACACTGGGCTCCTGCCTGTGCACTATTGGTCCAGAATCTCAGATGTGAGAAACACAGAATTACTCACCTAGATAAGATAATCAGACCAGAGAGTTTATTACTATTAGCACATAATGGCATGTGCAGACACAGCTCTGGCATGAGACAACATACTCCAGACCACAAATGAAACCCAAAATCAGCCCTTAGTTCCAAATGAACCTGTAGTCTTCTTCCTTCAACATCTGATATACTGGAACCTCACTGGTTTACCTCACAGAGTGGCATTGATCTCAACACCGAAACCACCAGGGGCTTATACAGCCACTGAGTCTGGTCATCTGGCTGGGCCAGCGCGGTGTACTCATGGACATTGAGTAAATGATACATGGAAGAGTGATGTGTTAGGTGGAAGCATTCATGGAAATCTCAACAGTAAAAAGAGAAAAGAGGCTGGTTCCATCCATTGACCTGCTAATTCCATGATTTCTTTGTTTGTAATAGCTGAGTAGTATTCCATTGTGTAAATGTGCCACATTTTCTGTGTCCATTCTTCAGTTGAGGAACATGCAGGCTGTTTCCAGATTCTGGCTATTATGAATAAAGCTGCTATGAACATAGTTGAGCAAATGTCCTTATTGAATGGTGGGGCATCTTTTGGGTATATGCCTGGGAGTAGTATAGCTGGATCTTGAAGTAGCACCATTCCTAATTTTCTGAGAAAGCACAAGATTGATTTCCAGTGAAGCTTTACAAGGTTACATTCCCACCAGCAATGGAGGAGAGTTCTCCTTTCTCCATATCCTCTCCAGTATGCGTCATCCCTTGAGTTTTTGATCTTAGCCATTCTGATGGGTGTGAGGTGGAATTTCAGGATCAAGGAAATCATGAAATTTGCAGGCAAATGGTGGAAACTAGAAAATATTATCCTGAGTGAGGTAACCCAGAAGCAGAAAGACACGCATGGTATAGACTCACTTATAAGTGGATATTAGCCATATAACATAGGTTAAACATACTAAAATCTATAGTTCTAAAGAAACTGAACAATAAGAGGACCCTAGGGAAAGGGCTGAAACCTCACTCAGAAGGGCAAACAGGATAGACATCAGAAGTAGGAGAAGACAAAGAACAGGACAGGAGTCTTCCAGAGGTGACCTATGAAAGCCTCTACCCACCAGGGTACAGAAGGAGATTCTGAGACTCATAGCCAAACTTCAGGCAGAGTGCAGGAAACCCTATGGAAGAAGAGTGAGATAGAAAGACATGGAGGGGAAAGGAACTCCACAAGGAGACCAACAGAGCAAAAAAAAAAAAAAAAATTCCTGGGACCAAGGGAGCCTGCAGAGACTGATAATCCAACCAAGGACCATGCATGGAGAGGACCTAGATCCTCTGCTCAGAGGAAGCCCATAGGCTGCTCAGTTTCCAAGTGGGTTCCCTAGGAAGGGTGGCAGGGACTGCCTCTGACATGAACTCAGTGGCTGGCTCTTTGATCACCTCTCCATGGGTGGGGGGCAGTGCAGCCTTGCCAAGCCACAGAGGGAGTTGATACAGCCAGCCCTGATGAGACCTAATTGGCTGGGGTCAGATAGAAGGGGAGGAGGACCTCCCCTATCAGTGGACTAGGGACAGGGCATAGGGGGAGAAGAGGGAGGGAGGATGGGACTAGGAGAAGATGAGGGAGGAGGCTACAGTAGGGATACAAAGTAAATAAATTGTAATTGATTAATTGATTGATTTTTAAAAACAAAACTAAAAAAAAAAGATAAAACTGTTATGAACAAAGTTAAGTGTCCTTGTTGTATGGCAGGGCATCTTTTGGTATGTATAGCTGGGTCTTGAGGTGAAGGAATTCCCAGATTTCTGAGAAAGTGCCAGACTGATTTCCAAAATGGTTGTACAAGTTTGCACTCCCACCAGCAATAGTGAAGTATTCCCCTTATCCAAGTATTCTCCATATCCTTGCCTGCATGTGTTGTAGCTTGAGTTTTTTGTTTGTTGATTTTGCATCGTACAACTTTATTTTTCAATTAATTTATTTTTTATTAATTGCAATTTTTTATTTTGTATCCCAGTTGTAGCACTGTCCTCGTCCTCTCCCAATCCCGATCTCCCTAACCCCTCCTCTAGTCTACTGATAGGGGAGGACCTCCTCCCCTTCCATCTGACCCTAGCCTATCAGGTCTCATCAGGACTGTCTGTATTTATCTGTATTTTCTCTACATTCTATCCTCTGGTACTCCACCTACTTTCCTTCCCTGTCCCCTCACATAAGGGAGTCACACAGGGCCTTACCTAGGAGTCTAAGCTGGAAGGTGGGATTCCGGAGCCTTTCACACAGCAGCCCTGCACCACAATCACCCAGGTCATTCAGCTGCATGTCTACCTTTACCCAGCTGGGGTTAGCCCTGATTGATGAGGCCAGGTCCTGGCAGCAGCTGGATACTAGCCCAGTGGATCCCCACCACTGTAGAGCCCTCCACAGCACAGACAATCACGGGAGCCATAAACCTCCGTCCCCATGGACTCTTCACTGTTGTGGGAAATGATCCTTAGCACCCTGTCCTTCCCGTTCCCCCATCCCTACCGTGTTACTCCACCATGAGTTTCTTCTTGAGATCATCCTAAACCTCAGAGACTGCGCAGTTCAGTGCAGCTAGAGTCATACCATGTGGGAAGTGGAGGCAGGAAGGAAGACCAGGAGGTCAGGATCGTCCTCAGCTGCCCAGTGAGTTCAAGACCAGTCTGGGCTACACTAGACCTGGTTTCAGACAACAAAAACAAAACACACAGAGCACCAGAAATAGATGAACTGGCATGACATGCAGCCAATTCTGTAATGCCAAGGCTTGTGCCTCCCTGCTTGCTGCCATGGAAACCCCCTGCTCACAGACTTTCCCTTTAAAAATCCTGTTCACTCAGAGCTCAGGGTCCCACTTCTCTACTGCTGCGTCAGTGAGACTTGGGTCCCAAGCTCGATCGCTCTCGTAATAAAGCTCTCATGCAATTGCATCAAGTCGTCTCCTGGTGGTCTCTGAGGGTCCTGTGAATCTGGCATTACAGGTATAGATGGAGAAACTGAGAGCCAGAGGAAGGTCAGAGAGAGTCAGGACCCTAAGGAGATGGCTCACCCCTCAGCCACTATAGATGTCAGGATCCCATAGAGACCCTGCCTGAGTTCTCAAGGAGGTCCATGATCAGGTAAGGATGGGTTTCCTTCAGAGCTTGGTAGAGTTGGTCTTTGCAGGCCTTGCTCCAGGAGCGGCTGAGACTGAAGAGCTTCCGCATCTTGTCTGGCTTGGTGGCTTCAGCCCTCACGGCCTCATACTCCTCCTCACTCAGCACCAGACCATGCAGCTTGTCCAAGACAGGGTCCACTGATGTCACACGAGCCACCAGTTGCTCCCGATGCTGGTCCACAAAGTGCAGCAAGACAGGAGCATCTAGGAGGAAAGATGAGAATGGCAGTGAGCAAGGAAAAGCTCCTTCAGAGGCTCCTACTGGCTGCTCACTTCTTGCTCTTTTCATCTGAAGCCCTGGCTCCCTTTTGCCTCTGAAAGGTCATTTCTTCCTCTTCCCCTTTTTCTCCTTCTTCTCCTTCTCCTCCTCCTCCTCCTTCTTCTTCTTTTTAAAATAAAAACAGCTCTCAGAAAGGTCTGTTATGAACATTAGTCCAATTGGCTTTTGTTTGACACAGGATCTGACTGTGTGGTCCTTGGCTGGCCGAGAGCTCAGATCAGCCTGTTCTGCCACCATGCCCATCTCCCAATCAGTTTTCAGTCAAGTTTAGAATTATGGGGTCATGTCCTGTAGCCTTCATAAATACAAGAAAATCTCAGGACTCAAACCCATGGTTGCAGCATTAGTCATTGGATGAAAGTACACTTTTTCATGTCCACCTTCCAGAAAAGCTGAATCCAAAAGAAATTTAACGTCTCCTTTCTCACTGCCCTTCTCTCAAGGTTCAGATGATCTACCAGCAGAATACCATTGGCCTCTCTGGGCTCTTACAGTCTTTACTAACCTCTGGGGGCTGGAGCAGTCCTGGGCAGGGCAGGTCTGAGGTCCCCTGAAAGAAAGGAGACAGAAGCATCTGCAATGATGCCCATACCCACACTCAGTGCACTCTGTGACAGTCCCACCCATGCCTGAGATCTTGAGAATGAACCACAGATTCTGATATTGTCTGGAAGGTGAGCATTTCCTCGGTTATACAGGGCATCTTAGTCCCTGAGCCTTAGTCATAGAGAGAGAAAACATGTGAATGAGCAATTCATGATTACAACTTCAATTTTATCCTAGACTGTTCCTCATAGTGAACGAACCAAGTCCCTTGCCAGATGGATTAAATCAGTTGACATCTAATTTTTTGTTAAAATAAATAAATAAAAACCTACTTTTTTTGCTCTTGTTTGACCATTATACTCACAAGCCACAAACTTGTATTCAAGATTTGGTGGTAGAGTCAAGACAAAATAAGACTGAATACACTGAAAGAGTGAGGGAAATTTTGTCACAAGTGAATGAGATTAATAAACTGCAGCTCATGAATAAGCCCCAAGTTGACAAGACCCTACATTCACCGTGCTCTAACAGTTTAGGAGTCAGCCCAAGGACCCAGTTTGTAGTGTTGGAAGCCTGGTTCCATCTGTATGAAGGAAGGATGGTTTTGCTTACAGTCCATGCTTGCTGGACCATCTTGGTGCATCCTGACTTGTAGATAAACTTAAGCATCTAATGAAGAAAGTAACTGAATGACCAGGAATTTTAGAAGCAAGATGTAAGATTGGGGGTACAAGTGGGCTGTGATTACAATCTTCCAATGCCCGAGTGCGTTCCCACATGGAAAGGAAAAGATCTTAGTGAGTTCCAAAGGACAGTGCTAAGAAAACAAATATGGAGGGGGGAAGATGGCGGCGCCGGGAGGACTCTCATTCTGAACAGCAGCACAGCGGGACAGGCACAGCGACCAGCAAGCAGAACTCACGGCCATAAAACACAAGTGATTGTGATTCTCAGGTGAGAGGATACCCCACGGTGGGGGACTCAATCAGCTTTAACTCACCCGGCTAAACCGCGGAAGAGATCCTGGTTCCTCCAGGCACTTGGTCGCCAGCCCAGAGCTACACGCCAGCGTGATCTGGTCACTGTCCCAGACTGAACTGTGGGCCCACAACATCACAGACTGGATTTTCCAGTCGAGAGATAACCCCACGGAGCAGGAAAGAATTGGGACCGACCTTAGGTCACCCAGACATCCTCTGGAAAAGACTCGGCTTCCGCGGGCGCCCCAGGAGCCAGTCCGGAGCCAGAGCTGGGAACCCAGGCAGCTGCACAGAGCTCTGCCTGCCTGCGCGCCTGCGCGCCTGATTAGCCGCCTCAGAAAGAACTGTGGGCCCCAGGGCCCCAGAGACTCAGTTTCACCATTGGGTGCAAATCCGCAGGGAGGGAAACGGCTGGTCTGATCTCAGAGCACTCAGCTGATACAACCACCCCGAAAAGGTCTCGGGAAAATCACCCAGTTTAGGGAGACATCCAGGATCCCAACGGCCAGAAAGGCGGAGGCACGGGCGGGCGTCTGTGCCTGTGGGTTCTACTCGCCGCCACCCCAGACAGAACGGTGGTCCCCAAAGCAAAGACTGGGTGTCCCTGGCAGGAGGAAACCCCCAGCGGCGGGGATCATCAGGTCTAACGCTCAGGACACCCAACACCAAAAGACTTTTTGGACTCACGCAGACTCTAGGCTCTC
>REGO01000346.1:987631-1023841 GCA_010120015.1 Rhombomys opimus | reverse complement strand
GCAGCTGCTTGGCTGCCTCACTAGACACACTGGGAGACACCATCCGGGCAGCTCTGCTTCTGTGCCGGGGCTGTAGTTCAGGGCCTCGTGTGTTTGCAGATGTGACGGTTGTTTTGTTTGTGTGGTGAGATCTTTTCAACTGAGTCCTGCCTGTATTCTTCATTTTCCTTTTTTTTTTCTTCTTGTTGACTTGACATTAAATATGAATATTTTAGCCTGTGGGGTGCTTAGCTTGTTTTCTATTCATTGTTGTATTGGCTGGAGCAGCCTGTGATTCTGTTTTCTTCTCATGACTTCTTTAGCTCAGAGGTCTCCCTTTTTTACCATCATACTTTGGGCAGTTCATCACCTTTACCACCATGAACCAACTCCATCTTCCTCTGCTATTAGCTGGACTTCCCTGGTCTCTGTGGTGAGGCTACTGCTGTGCTCCTTGAAGAGGACAGGAAGTCGACTTCACCAGCCACTTGTACAATACCTGGTTCCCTTGCTGTTGTTGCTTTTTCCTTTTTTGGTCATTGTCTGGCTGTGTAGTCTAAGCTGGTCTTGAATTCTAGTTTCTCCTGACTCAGCCTCCAGAGAGCTGTGATCATCACCTGTACTAATGGCTTTCTTTATGAGATTGTTTGTTAGAAACCTTGTATATATCAGACCATGTTCAGAAGGAAGCTTTGGAGACCGCTGAGATTCAGACACTTCATGAGCCCCCCGTGTTTTGTTAGGATGCCCCAGTTCTGTGGCTCCAGTTCTCAAATGGAATGTGGTGACATCATTTTCTCCCTGCCTTTAGGAGGGTGTTGGCCTACAGTGTTGGAACACCCTGGGTACCAAGTGTTCCTTCTTAGTTTCTCCAGACTGAATTTGCAACAATCTCTTCAAAATGCTCGATTATTCTGTTTTCTGTTGGTACTTTGAGGGACATAGTGTGTAAAGAGCAATTAAAAATTTCCAGTTAATATTACTACTGAGGACATCTCTTTCCACATAGGGACTCCTTCAGGTAAAACAGAGAGATAGCTGAAGGCCTGGGAGACATGTGCTTCAAAGAAGATACATCAGGCAAGAGGGATGGAGCAAGCATCTGAGTTCCCATTTCTGTAACGTGCTCTGCCCTGCTAAGGAAGCCATGACACTTTGCTATTCATCTGTGATTCTATCATCTGCTGTGTGACAAGTCATCTACCCATTATTACCACCCTCCACCTTATGCTTCCCTTGGTTACCTTGGAGAGCCACAAAATGAGGGAGGTACACAGCAGTCACAGCTCCCTGCTCAGCCTTGATGTCAAACAGAGACCCGGCCACCATGTGACTGTGCTGCAAGGGAGTCCTGTCCAGGAACTGGCTCCAGGCACAGAATGCAATCTCAATTGTCACTGTCCTTGTCACCACAAAGTGGAGTCCTGTGTTGGGACAGTGGTAGGCGCCAGCCATGGGCAGTTGAACTCTAGAAGGTGGAGAGACAGACACCAAGTTAACACCAGCACTGCTCACCTGCTGTGTGCACATGCGTGCAGGGCTGGGTACAGAGCAGACTTCAGAACGCTCTGGTTCCTCTGCTGTCTGAATGTGGAGCCCTGACTGACTCATATATCTCCCCACATCTGTTTCCTCATCTGCAAATAGGGGTAATGACAACACCAGCTTACAGAACTGTGGGTGATCTAATGCAAACCTACAAGCAACAAACACCTGAGAACACATAGACATTCCTGTGATAGTGACCAGAGTGCTGACATTGACACATGTGTATGTGTGTGTGTGTGTTTGTGTGTGTGTGTGTGTGTGTGTGTGTGTGAATTAGGTTCTGTGAACCAGTCTATGACCTTGTGCAGTCTAGGCACACTATGTACATCCTCACTTCTCAGTGATTGTAACCTTAATCAACATATTTCCCGATAATGTGAGTCTCCCTGCTTCTATTAGTGACAAATCCTTGACCTGGAGCAATGTTTTACCAAGACGTTTAGTGATTTTCTCAAAGGTGTTTCTATTTGATTGTTGATGAGTGGATAAATGTCAGTTTCCGTGGGAGGAACAAGATTCTCCAGCTGAGGCAGTGACTGTGGCGATGTTGGAGGACGAAACAGGTAATGGCAGACACCGTGACTGTGGAGAGAGCCACTCATTACCCACAGGACTCCGGCCCTTGAAGAGCAGGGCTGCTGTGGCCACCCTCATGTCTTCAGTTTCTGGTGGGTACATGTTACATAGTGGTGGTTAGTAAAGCAAGAATGCAGACACGACTGGGATTTAAGCGAAATCTAAGTGACAGGGAACCCAAATATCATAAGGGGAAGGGTACTTTTACACCGTCAATAAGCTAATCACTGCAAAGACCACACTTCAGATAATTGAGCAAAGTGGAGCAAAGATGGTTTAGAAGAAATGAAGGACTCATGTCAGCTCTGTTGATGTGGTCATGGTGTGCTGGTTATGGAAGAAAGGTCCTATCTTAATTATGGGGAGAGCCAGTGAAATATTTGGGATGATATTACTTTATGTCTTAGACTTAAGGTACTCTGATAGTGATTACAGAGGAGGAATGTGAATAGTTGAATAAAATTTACAAAATGCTCACAGTTGCGGAGGAATTAGACAGGAAAATTTGTGCTCTCTGGTTTGTAAATGTTTGAAAATTTCATGACAAAGACCCCAGTCCATAACAGCCACCCTTCTCAGTCCTGCCCTGTCCTTGCCCCTGGGTAGGCGAGAGTAGGACACACAGTAGAGACTAGTGGGTGCTGTGTGGGGATCCCCTGTGGAAAGGGTCTGGGGAAAGCCAGCCTGTTCCAGACAGAGCTCACTCACCGGTACAGGCCCCTCTCTCTGTCAACAACCTCAGTAGTCACGGGTCCTGCAGGGCCCCAGAAGTCATCATCAGTCCCCAGAGTCCCCAGATTGTCTCCCGGAGAGGAAGGAGAAGATGAGCAGAAGAGCTCAAGGGGTGCAGGTTGGGAGGACCCCTCCTCTAAAAGAGGACAGACAGTGGTCACTCTGTGTTGTCCTGTGCAGTCTCCCCAGCACTGGACCATGGCTGAAGTATTTTTGGGTTGGCCAGCCTAAGTCTTAGCAGGAAGTGTGTCTGCAGTTTTTATGGATGTTGCTGGGCCACCTGCATACTTTTTATTTATATATTGTGTTTTCTTCCATTTCCCCTGCTTGCCTTCTGAGTAACCCTGATACCCCAATTCATACTCCAAACTCAGTTATTGTGTTTCTATTATTACTGGTCCAGAAATGTTGATTTTCCAAACATGTCTCCACTGGGTATGTTGAGGAAAAAAAAAAAAAAAAAGCTAACTTAAAGTTGGATGAGCAGGGATGGGAGGGTGATTCCCCGACTATAGTAGCTCAGAACAGGGAACCCTGGTACAGAGGCTAATGCAAGTCATAGACTTGAGAGAAGGGCATCACCAGCCCCCAGGATGTGGGGAGGAGGAGCTAGTATTCTGTCTGGGTTCTAGGTGTTGGCAGTCTTGTAAGGGGTAGGGCCATTCTTCATTGAGGGAATATCCTGTATTCCGAGGATAGAATGGTGACTGCTTCCTGACATCAGTGATCTGTTTTCCATATGTGAGAGGAACTTTGCACCCATGAAATGTTGACAACACTGCTGCCTCAACAAGGTCTGCATGATGACAACCATGACATGCTGATGTGTTTGGGGAAAATCTCACAAAGCTCCTCCTCCAGATGAAAAGCTACAGGTGATTAAGAGCTGCTAAGAGAGCGATAAAACCAGTCTTTGGAAAGAGGTCCGTGATAGGTTATCCAGTCTCAAGTGGTCAGCCTGGAACATGGCCAAGTGTAAGTGTACTCACCAGGTGCATATATGTGTGTAAATATATACATATGTGTATACACATATATCTGATAATAATATTCATGAAGTGGTCAGGAATTTGAGAGTTTGTAGATGGAACATAGGAGAAGTTGGAGAGGTAGATGGAGGGGTAGAAATGATTTAAATATATTATCTATGTATTAAATAAAAATTACAAAAAGAAAGACATGATGGCTTCCTCCAACCTGTGCTCTCCAATCCTGTGCTCACAAGGCTCTGGGTTTGATCCCATCACATACCTGAGTGTGGTCTCTGCTGCTTGAATGAGGTCGGGGTACCACATATTTCTTCTCCATCAGTGTTCTTAGGGACCATCACACGTGGCTTCCTACACACAGACATTTTCTTTCCCTCAGATGTCAGGGGAAACCAAGGAGACCAGGGCTGTGCATATGATATCCCCACATAAAATCAACCAAATTCGAACTCCATCTCATGCTTCCTCCCTGGGCCAGAACTCTATGAAGGGACCACATCCTCCTGGGCATCCATGGTGCCAAGAACAGGCTAATCTCGACCACTCCTTTGCTTTATTTGAAAGTATTCCTCAATGTTCACACAGTATAACGTTATTCCCCAGAGCCACAGTGCTAGAAAGATGAAGGGTAAGACACAATGATGTCACGAGAGCTCTGACTTTATAAAGAGGATAATGTCACCATCACAGGATTTCTGTGCCCAACCAGACTTGATACAAAAGCCATTTTGGCCTCTTGCTCTCAGTGCTCCCTGTTGTGTAATCAGATGAAATGTCAACACAGGCTTCTCTAAACATATGTTTTTGCCTTTTCTTGTATCCAGAACTGTAAGAAATAATCTCTATTTTTCATATTCAGTGCCCAGGGTCAGATAGTATGTTATAGCTGCACAAAACAAACTTCTAACCACTCATTCTGAATGCTGATCACATAGAGAATGTCTTCTCAGGCTCTCCTTCCTGTTCCTACTCTCCACCTGCCAAGTCTCCATCTTATTCCCAGGATATGGTGAGCAGTGTCCTGAGCCACTGCTGCATCCTCTGACAGCTATCTGCTTCTGATCTGCTTCTGGCTAATTTTATACACAGCAGCTGACCATAAACTAGGGGCAGAGATGCCAGTTCATGGCTGAGGCCCTGGCAAGCCTCTCATTGCTTCTGGGGACAAGCAGAAAGCTCTTATCATGGTCCATAATGTTTTCTATGGCCCCTGTTCACCTCCGGCCGCCAAATGCTACCTTTTCCTGCTCACTGACCTCTAGACCAATGACCATCAAATCACTGTGCTCTAATGTCTGATTTATCATAGTCTGCTAAATCAGAAATCTCACTGAAGGAAGCTGTTCTACCTGACATTCTGAGTCAGTAAAGACAAAGTGGGGTGGGTCCTGAGAACCTGCATTTCTGTGGATCTCCCAGGTGATGGTGGCAGAGCTGATGGTCTCCACACAGTTTCCTGTCCCTCAAAGAGGCTTCCCTTTCTGCTTCCTTGTAACCTCTACCTCTGCCTATGACTTTCTTCTTGGCTCATTTTATGTTTCCCATCCTTGAGAGTCCACCGTACCTCATCTGAGCTGTGGAGGGGTTCAGACAGACAGCGCCTGCCCTCACAGCTTCCCATGTGCAATTATGTGGACTGTGGGGAACATGTGCCCTCCTTGCTGGACTAAGATAATGAATGTTGTCTCATGTCTTCCTTCCTCACTGCTGTGCCCTCAGATGCCCAAATACTGTTCAATGTATGGTGGGTGTGCCTGAATGTTGATCAATGGATGGCTGACCATAGGTCTACAGCATCCCCCTTCATTTCACATGTGGTACAGCAGGTAGGAACTTGAGGACAGATGTGTTCATGGTCATGAGTGGAAATGTCCAACATCGGGATTCAGTATAGTCTCCTGGGGGTGGAATATGACTTTGCAGTCCTGAGGCGTCCCCTCAGTCTCAGAGTATAGTGTGCATGTGTGTGTGTGTGTGTGTGTGTGTGTGTGTGTGTGTGTGTGAGTGTCCGCACTGAGGTCAGTACACTGATACACACAGGTTTTTCTCCCTTAAGTGTCTTTCATCTGTGTGTCTTTCTTTCCTGGTGTGGTGAAGGCTTTCATTGTTTCCATAGTTTGGGTTTACTGGCAGCTACCACTGTCATTCTTGCTGTGCCCAGAGGACTCACCACTGACTCAGCTTTTCATATTCTATAACTTTTCTTCTGATGGAAGAACTTAAGCAGGCGTGTGATATGATTCTATTTTAACTAAAAAGAGAAAAATCATACAACAACCCCCCACACACACACATACACACACACTTCACTTTGTTCGATGTGGTTTCCTCGTTTCTTCCTGGCTCTCTTCATCTTTCCTCCCACCTCAGGACCATTCCCCACCTCTCAGCACTGGAGCAGCCCCATAGGGCCTGTGTTGACCAGACAGAATTCTGTGTCCTTACTGTGTGCTGGAGATGAGCAGCTGCGGTTTCTCGGCCTCCAGGGCCTTGAGCTCCATAATCACCCGGTCACTGAGAGAGGCCTGGTCCAGCCTGCAAACACAAGAGGAGGCTGTTTGTTCTGGAATTCCCACAGAATCTTAAGAGCTCAGGGCCCAGGATCATGGATTCTGTTGTCTGTGGATGATGCTAGTGAGGAGGCTTATTTAGGCTATTCTTGATCAAAAATCAGGACAAAGGACAGACAGCAACCTGAGCAGAAGGAGATGTGTCCATGTGTCTGTGGGGCTTGGTCAGTGTGCAGAAGATCTGAATCCAGGGTGAGGACCTTTGGAACACTGCAGAGCTGATATGAGGGACTGGACCGTTAAAGCTTCTCTCACAGGCTGGTCACTGGAGTCAGACTGTCCCAGGAGGTGAACATGGCCATGGATGAGGGAACTCTTGTTGGCAAAGGGCACCCTGTAGCCATCAGCATTCCCAGTGGCTGGAGGTCATGGCCATAGCGCCGAAGGGATTCTGGGAAGCTCTTCAAAGTGAACACATGGTGCTGGGATGTGAGGCTTCATGGACAGTCACCTTGCAGGAAAGAGCCCTGATTCCATTCTCACCTCCCTTCCAATTTCCTTTAGTGCTAAGGAAGGAAGCCTTGTCCTTACCCAGGAGCCACTCCCTAACGGCTTCTGGTCCCATTCTTCTGACCCTCAATTCCAGGGTTGTTGATGGTGTTAGGGTAGTGACTGCCTTCTCTGGTTTTGAGTCCTCAGTTCCTAAGCACGGATACATCACTCCCACTCTGAGACACAGACAAGGCAGGAGGGAAAAGGCTCCTGCTCTGTGAGAGGCTGTGCAATGTCACCATCTGCTCTGTGGGATGCTCTGCCTGGGGAGGGTGATGGAGATTTTGAGATCCAGATTGTTCAGTCTCCAGGAGGGAAGGATGCAGCTAAGACTACACATGTGACTGAGATGTCTGGAAGGCAGACCTGCAACACATGCCAGTTGCAGACTTGCTCTTCCATATGTGAGGAACAGTCATGGCTGAGGAAAGCAGGCTGGGAACAAAGAGGCCAAGCAGCTGGGCCAGTTTCAGCTCCCATAGGGGTGGAAACAAGAGTCTTCAGTGCCCAGCTGCTCCTGTGCATTTGAGGAGTGAAGCAGAGAGCTGGAGAGATGGCTCAGTGGTTAAGAGCACATACTGCTCTTCCAGAGGACCTGAGTTTAATTCTCTAAAGCCACATCAGGTGGCTCATATCCACCTGAACTTCCAGTCCCAAGGGATTTTGACTTCTCTGGTCTCTGGAGGCATCTGCTTGTGCATATATCAGTAGTTCTCAACCTGTGAGTTCAGATCTCATTGAGGGTCACCTAAGACCATTTGATAATCAGACATTTGCATTACTATTCATAACAGTAGCAAAATCACAATTCAGAAGTAGCAAAGAAATAATTTTTTGGTTGGTGTCACCAAAACATGAGGAACCATATTAAGTGTCACCACATTAGGAGATTGAGAACCACTGAGTCATACATACACATTACTAAAATAACAACAACAATTGAATTGAAGTTGGAGGCCTGATGGAGGAAAGTTTCTGGGCACAGTCTTGTGGGACTTTTCCTGTTGGCTGGGAGACCCAGAAGTCTCTGGGTTCAAGGCTCTGGAGCCTCTGTGGTTCTCCGAGCACCAGAAGGACACTGGCCAGCTACCTCTAGGAAATGTTACTCTAATAAATGTCTGTGGGATTCTGCTGGAAAGGTGGACAGACAGGAGAGTAAGCTGAGCGATGGCATGACGCAGCTTCTTGGAGAAGGTCATGGGTCCCCAGGACTATCGGTTGGAACTTTCCTACCTTGCATGAAACCCAAAGGCAGAGGGAATGGCACAATTTCTGGGACAGGGGACTGTCTCAGGCCTGTTTACTGAAACCCCATGACTCCAATGCCTTTCTGTTCCAGAGCCTTTCCCAACTCTGCCTTTCCCTGAGCTGCAGGCCACAGGTTGTCCCAACCAAGTCTTCTTTCTCCTTCAGGCCTCAGAACACTCTCATGGGCCTCCTCACAGATTACTCCCTCCAAAGGGGAATCTCAGGGTCTTGTTTACCTCAGAATGCTGATGTTGCAGGCAGGATTCTTGAGTGCCTTACACAGCAGCCTCACACCGGCATTGCCCAGTTCATTCAGCTGCAGGTCTAGCTCAACCAGGCTGCAGCAGTCTCCAAGCACTAAGGCCAGGTCTGTGCATTCCCTGGATGTGAGGCAACAGTCGACAAGCCTGCATGGGAGATGATTTTTGAGAGACTGTCTTGTGTATTGTATGGGTATATCACCAGTCAATCCACAAACAAACAAAGAAACCCATGGCCTATAGCTTAGGCAGGAAATAGGAGGTGGGACATCTGGCAGGCAGAAAGGATTCTGGGAGACAGTGAGGTGATGTGAGGAGAACAGACATATGGTACCTGAGCACAGATAACCAGCCACTGTGGTGGAAGTTTTGGTTTCTTAAAAACTCGGTTGTTATGAGAATTTGTGTTTGTTTTGGTCCCAAGTGTGGGATGTGGAAATGCTTTATCCACCACTGAAAACAGACTCGTGAGAGGTGTGAAACTACATTGTAGGAGTGGTGTGGTTCTTGCCAGCTGGAAAACATCCTTGTTTGGGCTCTGAGAACTCTCCAGAGAGATGGAGAACTTACTTTTCAATGCTTAGCTAAGCTTTGCATCCTTTAGCTTGGCTTGGCTTCTTGACATTCTGTTGGTATAATGTTCTTGTGGAATGTATACAATTTACTGTCGTTCATTCAAATGCTGATTTCTCTACCCCACTAGCTGGTTTCAATCCGGACATGCATTATGATGTTTGTTCTAAGCACCATCTGCCTCAACTTTGTATAAACATGTTACCATTTGCTCTATGTATTGCCATTAAAAACAGCCAGCCAGTGGTGAGCAATGGAGAGAATAGGGTGGGACATCCTGGTCTAAAGGGGAGGAGAAAGAAGTGAATGGGAGGAAGCATCTGAGATGAGAGATCTGAGAGGAGAGAACCAGGAAACACCAGGAGAGATGAACCAGACGTAAGTTGTGACTAAAAAGCAAGTATAAGGTGAGAAATCTGAATGGGAGGAAGTTATGTGGGCTTGGAGGTTTATGATGGAATAACTACTGCCTAGCATTGTTCTCTAGGTTAATTACATAAATGCTAGTCTCTGTGTGGTGATTTGGGTATATAGCTGGTTTACGAATAGCTACTGTTTAAGTAGATAAATATTAGATAAAGATAAATAAATATTAAATATTAATAATCATCAACAACACTCCTAGAGAGATAGGCTCCAGAGAATGTTTCAAGGTTGCTGCTACCATTTGCTGTTTGCTATTTGCTGTTTGACTGGACTTCTGGAATCCTGATGATTGAGATTGGTATTGCCCTAAAGAACCAGCAACCCTAACCAGAAAGAAGTGGCTAGAGAGGTCCACATGCCCAGTCCCTACTAACTTGCTTTCTCTTTTAACTAGAGCAGGGGTTGAAAAGGAGGTAAACATGTTTAAGAACCCTAAATAAAGTAGGTTTTTGGAAAATCAAGGCCCTCACATGGCAGAACTTAGACTAGAATTAATGGGTTAATTAAGTTATCAGCTAATCAGAGAATGAGCCTAGCTGTATGGCATAAGCATTTGTAAATCATAGTTTGACTCTCATGAGTCTTTATTTTGGGATGAGGGACAAGTAGGAAAACCTCCCACAATATAATGGCATACCATATGTGGAGCATAGACTCTAAACTAATCTCAGAAAATTCCCATATTGAGGCATAACCTCCCCCCCATAACAGAACAGCTTCAGAGCTCTCTCTCTTTAAGAAAAGAGTTTGGGGGAAAAGCACAGTACTTAAAAAACCTCTGCTCTGCACATATATTATTGGTGGCTTTGCCAAGAACTGCCTGGTTCCAGGGGTCAAAGTGTAAACTGAGATTCAGCTGGGTGCCCTAATCACACCCAGCTGGGCCTTGTGTCTCTGCCCAGAGCCCAGAGCTGAATTAGGCCCTTGGCCAGCAGCCAGCAGGAACCCACCTGGAGACAGAGCAGCCAGCAAGGAAAAGGGTTTCAGGCATCCAGTGAGCATGGCCTGAAACTGGACATAACACAAGGCTGGCAGGGACCATTGACCCCAAGGCAGGGACTTTGCATCACCTGGTAAGCAATGGTCCAGGTTGGCACTTGGGCCCTGGCAAACCACAGAAATGTGATTCAGTCTTAAGCCAGAGTCAGGCAGAAGCCCAAAAGGCCTCTTCCTGTGAACAGAAGAGAAGAGAGAGCACGGCCAAGCAAGCACAGCCAGGGAAACAGGAGCCAAATGCAGGCACAGAAAAAGAAATCCCAACGCAGTCAACCAGGTAAAAAATGTATAAAGTAGTACTTTAATAATATAGAGGGAGCAGATTATATGTGAAACATCATAAATAGATGTAAATGGTTTGAATGTAATGAAAATACAATCCTAATAGACATAATTAAATTGAAAGAAATAAGCCCATGTGTAGATGGGGAAGAGTTTAAATAAAGTTAAATATAGAAAAATATATTAACTTAAAAGGCAGTAAAAGAGAGATGAATAAATACACATAGTAAGTAAATCTCCAGAGAAAGGAGATGGAAAAAAAAAGGTAAAAATGATTTCAAAGGTACATAGATGCTAATGCTTAAATAAATAAGTAAATAAACAAACTGAAAACAGACACTCAAAAATACAGTTTAAATAATGAAATAAGGTCTCCATCGAGATAGAGAGATTTTAAAAAATAAAATAACTATTTTCCATATTAAAACATGGAAAACAGTGTAAAAGTGGGCATTTGGACAGTTTTGTTTTGACTGTCAACATATAAATAAACTATGTTCACTAATAAACATAGTTCTATATATATTTTAAAGGAAGATCAAAGTAAAACAGACTTGAAAAAGGAGACTGAAAAGTGGATTGCTACATTGAAACCATAGAACAGAGATTAGAAAAATTAGCTCCAGGTGAAAAAGGCCACAAAGTCTTGAGGAATTAGGATGGCAACCTGTAGAGATACAATATATTGACTTAAAAATCCATATTTTACTTATTGTTACATACTCAGAATTCCAATGGGCTTTTTTGCATTGAATTCTGGGGAGGGTGATTCTGAGGATACATATTTGTTAGAAATGGTGACTGTCTTGGAGCTTCCTTTGCAACTTGGGGCTGAGCGTGCTTTGGCATGTGTATCCATTGGAATATAACAAAAGTCTGGATATTATGGCATAGAAATGTTTCAGACATAACTTACAGTCCTATAGGTCAAGCAATTGTGGAGAGATCTAAGAAGAAATTAAAAGATGTGCTCATAGAATGGAAGGGGGATAAGGAATATCCTAGGGATAGATTAAATGGTGCTTTGCTGACTTTGAATTTTTTTAGAAGTCAATGAAACAAGCAGTACAGATATTTAAAAGCACTGAATTTTTGAAAGGACTGCTGAATTAGATTAGCTTATATAAGTCCTGATTCCAAAATGGAAGAAAGGTGCTATATAGTGTTGGGAAGGAGATTTTAAATTTGTTCCCACAGGAAAAGAAATGCTGTGGATTCCATCCAAACTGGTAAAAATCAGATTTCACAGAGGCAGGACCACCTGCACCCCCAAAGTCTTGGCTGTAAACAGAAAGAAGGAAATAAAAAAGACCAAGACAGGTTATGTATATGCTGGTCCCTCTATGTAGGAATAGCTATTGAAATGGCTGAGACACGAAGGTCAATGCATAGACAATAAATCTTATTGGCTACAAAATCCTCAGGGCTCATCATGCCAGTCTTTAAAATAGTATAGAGACAAACTGGCATTACAGTTTATTATTCAAGCCAGGCTGGCTTAAAGAAAGACAGCTGTCTTTCAGGTGTTCATACAAAGAGCAAGAAATCATCTTTAATTGTTCTCTGCACCTTGCACATTCTATAGATATGTAATCGCAGAACTGTATATTACTTGTGAGAGTTTACATATTTACAGGACAAAAGGACCAAACAGCAATAGAATGGAGATGGCCTTTACAGGACTCATTCTCCAGGATTCTGAGATGCTGAAACTCATTTATTCCAGCCTCCTACATCATCCAGCTTCAGACTGCTTTAGCTGCTGCTTCATCAAATCTTGCTTTTCAGACAACGTTAAAGCAGCGAAGTCATTTGGTGCAGCCTTTCAGACTGTTCCAATAAGGACTTCATTTAAACCTGCAATTTCACAACACTTAAAGACTGAATAACAAATGTTATAGGTTTTTAAAGAAAAGGCTTTGTTTTCTATACTTTAAACAAAAATTTAATGTTTCTTTTATTTACTTACTTTGCATCTCAATCACAGCCCCCTCCATCCTATCCTCTTGGTCCCACCCTCCCAACCTCTTCCTCCTTTTCTGCCTCCTCTTCTCCTCAGAGAAGGGGAGCCCTCCCTGCCCTGTACCAACCCACCCCAACACATCAAGTTGCATCAGGACTAAGCACATCCTCTTCTTCTGAGGCCAGACAAGGCAGCCCAGATAGGGGAAAGTGATCCAATTTTCTTTATCCATTATTCTGTTGAGGGACATCTGGATTGTTTCCAGTTTCTGGCTATTATTATTAAAGCTGCTATGAACACAGTCTTTGTGGTATGGTGGAGCATCTTTTGGATATATGTCCAGGAGTCATATAGTTGTGTCTTGAGGTAGACCTACTCCCAATTTTCTGAGAAAATGACAGACCGATTTCCAAAGTGGTTGTACAAGTTTACACTCCAACCAGCAATGGAGTGGTGACCCCCTTGCTCCACATTCTCATTAACAACTGGTTTTCTTAAGACTTAACCATTTTCCCAATTTTCTTGGTCCCCCAAAAAAGGAACTATACCCTCGATCACCTGAAAGTAATATGAATATTGTGATGTCACATTCTCTAAAGTCTGGGTCAGTAAGTTTTGTTTGTTCTATTCAGTGATGGATGCTTGTTGTTAAAAGGGGTTGGTTACAAATTATTAACTTGACTTGATCAAGGAAAAACGAAGGTATATAAAGTAAGACTTGGGAAATTCTCCTTTCTTTTCTCTATCCATTTTTTTCTTAGGTAAGTTGAAAGTGGTTGAGAATATAAAAGGGGAAATTATAGGAATATCATATAGGAATAATAGGAGAAAAGGGTAAATTATAGAGTCTGCTCTTGAACCAAAGAACATTTTATAAGCAATAATGTAACATTGGTATAAATTTGTTTATTGATACAGAGTTAAGGTTATTTTTGATAATTGGTATTGATTATTATATATTGATAAAATTTAAAGTTACTTTCGAAACATATATATTTCATCTGTTTTATAATATATTGTACCTACAAAACTTATTTATAAATACAAGCTTTACTTTTAGTCCTTTTAAAGATGCTATTACAAACTGTTTAGGATGGTTAAAAGAGTTAATAAGTAGTCAATCAAACTCATGGTCATGTCAGATACTAGTCTTGTTTATTACAGACATACACATATTAGGTTGAACAGACAGTAGATGAAAAGAGCAAGGCTTGCCTGTCCAGAAATACTATATAGATTGAAAGGTAGATAGATAATGATTATATACTATGTGAACGTATATAGATAGATGGTCTTCAAAAACCTCAGAGACCTACAGAAAATGGCATTTAAAGGTTCTTTATTATTTTAAGGCTTTTCTGTCAATGAGACATATAAGCCCCTGCCAGTACCCTCAGCCTACCTCTAAGAAGATAACAAGTATTGAAGAATCTTCATTAGAAGATGGCTTCATGACAAGCTAGCCACTGGACAAAGAAAATGCCCTATGTCTCAGCTGCAGATAGTACACTGTCCAAAATGGGCAAATCTTGGATGCACGCAAAATCGGCTCTCAAGCTCTGCCAAGACAAGGTAAGCAAGTCTCTTATAAGTCTTGCTTCATAGATATGTTTGTCAGATATTCTGGTCTAAAAGGCTAAAGGTGATGTTCCCACATTAGAGAGAAATTTGGGGGGAGAGTCCAGGCAGCCAGCTCTCTGTCATTTTTATATTTCATAAGCTGCTTGCCTAAACTTCATATCTACTAGGCAATATTTCCTTCTCAAGTCTCTGTTGGAGTTGAAGACTGGATAGTTGTAGTTTTGCAATAAAGCTTAAGTTATTTAGGATTTAAGAGGATGTTTAAGACAACACATGCTGGAGAGGTTGTGGAGAAAGGGGAACCCTCCTCCACTGCTGCTGGGAATGTAAACTTGTACAACCACTCTGGAAAGCAATCTGGCGCTTTCTTGGACAACTAGGAATAGCGATTCCTCAAGATCCAGCCATTCCACTCCTAGGCATATATCCAAAAGAGGCTCAAGTTCACAGCAAGGACATTTGCTCAGCCATGTTTGTAGCAGCTTTATTTGTAATAGCCAGAAGCTGGAAACAGCCCAGATGCCCCTTAACTGAAGAATGGATGCAGAAATTGTGGTACATCTACACAATGGAATATTACTCTGCAATGATAAATAAGGAAATCATGAAATTTGCAGGTAAATGGTGGGACCTGGAAAGGATCATCCTGAGTGAGCTGTCCAGAAGCAGAAAGACACACACGGAATATACTCACTCATATAGACATATAATAAAGGATAAACCTACTAAAATCTGTACATCTAAAGAAACTAATCAAGAGGGAAGACCCTGACTAAAATGCTCAATCTCTGTCCTGAAAGGCAAAGAGGATGGACATCACAACAAGAAGAAAACAGGAAACAACCTAGGAACCTGCCACAGAGGGCCTCTGAAAGGCTCTGCCCTGCAGACTATCAAAGCAGACGCTGAGACTTATGGCCAACTTTTGGGCAGAGTACATGGAATCTTATGTAAGAAGTGGGAAATAGTAAGATCTGGAGAGGACAGGAAGGAGAGCAACAGAACCAGAAAATTTGAACACATGGGTCTTTCCAGAGATTCATACTCCAACCAAGGACCATGCATGGAGATAACCTAGAACCCCTGCACAGATGTAGCCAATGGCAGTTTAGTGTCCAAGTAGGTTACATCATAATGGGAAGAGGGACTACCTCTGACATAATCTGATTGGCCTGCTCTTTGATCACCTCCCCCTGAGTAGGGAGCAGCCTTACCAGGCCACAGAAGATGACAACGCAGCCACTCCTGATGTGATCTGATAGACTAAGATCAGAAGGAAGGAGAAGAGGAACTCCCCTATCAGTGGACTTGGGGAGGGGCAGGCCTGAAGAAGGGGGAGGAGCTTATGGGGGGATACAAAGGGAATGAACTGTAATTAATAAAAATAAATAAATAAATAAGTTCATATATATATATATATATATATATATATATATATATACATTCCTTTTCCATTTAAAAAAAGAATTAAAAAAAGATGTTTGAGGTCTAAAAGATGCTTTGGGATTTATAATACTACTCATGATAGAAAATAATTTAGGTACAGAAGTCTGAGCACACTAAGATAAGCTAGATAAAAGAATACTTTCTCCTAAGTTGCCAAATATATATGGGCTAGACATTATGAATGTAAAGCTTACCTAATAAGTTTTATAATTGTTTCATAATTGTTACAATTATATATAGTTTATTATTGAAAAAATGAGTTTTTATTGTACTTGACAGGAGAAATGTTGAGGGAATGTCTTGTGTATTATATTGATGCATCATCGGTCAATTAAAAAAACCTATGGCCTATAGTTTAGGCAGGAATTGGACAGAGGTATGGTACCTGAGCACAGGTAACCAGCCACATGGAGAACTTAGACTAGAATAACTGAGTTAATTAGAGAATGAGTCTGGCTGCGAGGCATAGGTATTTGTAAATAGCACTTTTAGTATCATAAGTCTTTACTCCAGGAGCTTGGGGCTGTGAGAAAAGAAAAAAACCTCAATAGATGCTCGCCATCAGCTTCTCCCGGGCTCACTGCTCTTAGGAACTGATCTCAGGCCTCCCCTTGTGAGCCCTGGCATGCTGAGCTGGCAGTGCTTAGCTCTCTTGTTGCCTGTTCTTGGCTGGGTGGATAGCTTCATGCTTCCCACAGCTGACCTGCAGGGCCATGGAGTACAGGTTGGGGACCACTTCTCTGCTGCTGCTGCCCAGGGCAGAGTTCCATGAGGCCCAGGACAGCTCACTGGCCTACCTCGAGAACCATGTGATATGTCATTTACCAGACATAGAATAGGACATGATCTCACTCATTATGTGTAATCTGAATAAAGACAAATCCATAGAAACAGAGTAGAACTCAAGTTATGAGGGCTGAGGGCAGGAGGAAATTCAGGAGATGCCATTCCCTGGACCTGACATTGTCTCCCCTCATGCCTTACTTTGCTTCTGTGTTCTTCAGATCTCTTTCTAGTCACTTCCTCGGGAATTTTGTCTCATTGGAGTCCTATAGGCCTATTGTTAGCAATAGCTAGTGGAGTCTCTTGACAAATGCCAGTCAGTCTCTTATGATCCCCCAAACAGAATCTCATTGGTTTATCATTGCATGTCTGGAATCTGTCACAGGCATAATCAAGAGGGTTCAGTGAATATTTGATGAATACCAGTCCTCACCCTAGACTCAGCTTTCCCTTTTAATCTCCTGATATCCATCCCTACTTTGGGGGGGAACCCAGGCTGGACTCACCACAAGGTCTTTAGTTTGCAACCAGGGTGTCTCAGGGTTCTACAAAGATGGTGCACCGCAAAGTGGCTCAGGGGATTTCCACTGAGGTCCAGCTCCTCCAGGTTCCTAGCGAATTTAAGATTGAAGAAGAGAATCTTCCAGCTGGTGTCAGTAATAGGAGTCCACCTGGATCTGATAGGGAAGAGAGAGAGAGAGAGAGAGAGAGAGAGAGAGAGAGAGAGAATCAGCATAAAATGGTAGTATATTCCTTTAATGCCAGCAAACGAGCACAAAAGGCAGGAGAGTGGTGAAGCTAGGCCATTCTAAACTAAAACCCCAAGTGACTGGGAGCAGCTCCATGCCTGGCCTGTTCAACATTGGGTCCCCATCACTACAAACAAAACAAAACAATAAACTTGGAAAAAAAAAAAACCAAAACACTCAAAACACAGATTAAATTCACCCACTTTGACTGAAACAAAAAGTATAGGATGTTTTATTCCAATTTTACAGAATCAAAGAAATGTTAAGGAAACCAAATACTAAAGCTCAAAGGATGCTGTTTTTTTAAAGTTTTATTTGTATTTTACTTTATGTGTATGATTGCATGCCTGCTTGTCTGTGTGTGCACTATACAGAGGTAGGAGCTGGCAAGGCTAGAAGCAGGGCCTGGGGTCGCATGGGACTGTAGTTCAAGGTGGTGTGAGCCATCTGCTGTGGGTGCTGGGAAGAAATCCACATTCTCTGCCGGAGCATCAAGTGGTCTTAAACGTGAACCACTTTTCCAGCCCTCAAAGGATGGCAGTTCTGATTCATGGTTAGTAATTACATTGACAGAGCATGGAACTTCAGGATTTATTATTCAAAATGCTTGAGGTGCCATTATGAGCCAGACACAGAAAAAATTCTCATTCAGTATCTTCGAAAGCATAATTTTCTGGACTGGTCCTTTCCCTTCCCTTGGCTTTGGCAAACTCCACCTCTGAACTGTTTTCCTTGTGAGCAATGGTTTACTTATCTCCCTGCCTTGTCTGGCTGATTTTCCTCTCAACTTATTCTTCTCACTGGTAGCTGAAGCCTCACGTTTTCCCAAGGGTCTGTTCATTCCTAGCAGGTTTAGTGTTCCTGGTTTCTTTTGACCCATTTGGCTTCTTTGTACCTATTTAGAATTCTTCTGAAGGTGACATCAGACCTTGCAAGATCTGTATCAAGATCCTTCCAGGGTTACTTGTTTATAAACCTAGATACCTAGTAACAACTGTAAGTGGCCAAGAACAGGAAAAACAAATGGTCCAACTGGCCAAGGTATTCTCCCTAGGGATTATCATAATGTTATTCAGAACCGTATTATAACTAGATTCTTAATAACTGCAGAACAGTCTTAATCCATTTAGAAAATAAATGGGTCTATAAGATAGTAGATAAAGTGTGGCTCAGTTGTGCTGTAAAAAGTATGTAGAAAAAAGATTAATAGGGATCTCTGAATTGGAGATTTAGGGAATCTCCAATTCTTGAAATCATGCTGTGTACAAAATCTAGGGTCCTGTGCTCACTAGATAGGAGGTTTTAAATGAGATATCCCCCAGAGTCATGGTCATTTGAATGGTTTGTTCAACTCGTGGACCTCTTTGGGGGAGCCTTAGGAGGTGTGCCTTTGTTGGAGGAAAGATGTCATTGGGAGCAGGCTTTAAGATGTGAAAGCTTTGAGCCATTCCTGGTTCCCTCTTTACTTCCTGTTTATGGTTCAAGATATGAGCTCTCACCTGCTGCTCCAGTCACCATCCTTTTTCTTCGCCAGATGGACCCTGATCCCTCTGCAACCATAAGCCCAAACAAACTTTTTTTTTTTTGATACAGGGTTTCTCTACATAGCCTTGGATTTGCTGGAACTTGCTCTGTAGACCAGGCTGGCCTCAAACTCAAAGATCCACTTGCTTCTGCCTCCAGGTTGCTTCCTGGCCCACATAAACTAAAAAGTTTCCCTGGCCATGACCTTTTGTAACACCAATAGGAAATTAATACTAGGCAATCTCTCTATGAATGGATAACATCCTTAGCCCATGATGCTTTGAGACAGTGTCACTCTATAGAGCCCAGGCTGGCCTGGAACTTCTGATTGTCTACCCTCAGTCTTCTAATTTTGTGGTATCAGGCACGTATGACCAAGCTCACTTCACAACCCTTAATGAGAAATGGAATTCTGGTGGGAACTAATTTTTATTGATTCAATAAATGATAAGTCACCACTTTTCTACAAGCACATTTTAAATTAGTTTATCTCAATTATATAAAAGGAGAGTCAGTGAGACAATTTGCTGACTGTGCATAAGACAGCTTGATCAGGTTCCCCCTTTGACCTGATTCCCCTCCTCTCCTCATCCCCTTCCTGTTCTATAACAGTCACTCCATTACTTTTTTATGTTTTAGGTGGGCTTTTGCAGAGCTGCCCAGATTGCTGTGTAAATCCTGAACTCAAGGAATGCCTCCGTGTTAGCCTCCTGGATGATGGATGAGATTTAAAGCTTATGCAGGAAGTCCAGCTCACGTTGTCTGGAAAGGCTTCAATATATGAAAATAGAAGTCTCAAAATCTCTTCCTCTGAGTCTACTCTGCTCTTCTCCAGATGAATGACCCTTCCTTCCCTGGCACCTGGTATTTGCGTGATCATTTCATGTGTCACACCATGTGTAATTAGAGTTGTTGTCCATCTTCTCTACCATTTTGAGGTACTCAAGGCTGCAACTTTATTTTCTCCTGTAATTGGTTGGTGAGGCCTGCCATAAATGAGTACCTAACGAATACTGATGGAAGGAATCATCCGGAGAGGAGAGACCCCCATCCTGGCACTGAGTGACAGTTACAGCACAGTGGGAGGGACCCCTGGAAGGAGAACTCTACCTTGCTGCTAAGATTGCCTAGAAGTTGGAGAGCCATAGGGTGATTTCCATGGCCAGAATGCCTTCAGTGGCACATACAGGAAGTCATCTGGGCAGGGAAAACTGAGGAACTCTGTGGTGATGGCAGAAACCCTCAGGGCCAAGGTCACTGTCAGGAGAACAAGAGTTGGTGCCTGCAGTAGGTGAATGAGCAGTTTCTCAGAGAGAAAGCGTGTTAAGAGAGAGGATCAGTAACTATGGGGTCCTGGAACCTTGTAAAGGGTGAAAATGATTTGAATCAGAGAAGGTGGTCGTCTCACCGAGGCATAGAGATACAGAACTTCACAGCCCACCCCATGGTCAGGCACACAGAGGCAAACAGAGAAGGGTGGTCAGATTCAGCCATTGGATGTCACTGATGACCTCTACCCTGATTTCTTGGAACAAGATAAGCGTGCTTCCTGTGTTTAGAGCATGTGGGCTTGAGGGATCCACGGGGAAGCTGGATAGAGGGCTGTGTCTGGATACTCACAGAACCATCCTGGGAATGGGCAGTGCTTGTGTTCTCAGTTCACCCCCACGGAGCTGAAGCCTTCTCACACAGCAGCAGAACCTAATGCAGAACGTGACCACCATGAGCTCCACCTCTGACCTCACCACCAGATATACAATATTTGCCTGAAATACTGCTTCCTTCACCTCCATTAGGAGTAGAGCACTTCCTTCTTCAAGATCATGCATCACCCTTTTCAGGAGTTTCTCCTCCCGATGCTCAAACAGACAGTGGAACAAACCCAGAGAATGCAGTTGAGGGGGTAGGGTTTTCCCTAGGATGTCAGACACAAGTGTCAACTTTGGCTTCCGGGGCAGTGTGCAGGCAAAGATCCTCTCCATTTCTCTCAGTCCTTCTTCACTGGAGAGTCCAAATAAGAAGTGTGTAATGGGTGCCTCAAACAGCTCATGCCTCTTGTACCTTCCTCTCAGATTTTCCATGATTCTGTCCTTTTCTATGTCACCACATCTCTTCACAGTATCCCCCAAGACACAGGCCATCGCTGCAAAGAACTCCTGGAGACACAAGTGGGCAAAGCTGCAGCTCAGAGAGCCGGGCTGCTGATGAAGGACACCGATCTTCAGGAAAGTGGCAATGTCAGCCTTAACTAACCCTTGCTTACGGAGGTCGCTTTCACTGAACAGGCTCCTTCTTGTGCAGATCCCCTCAGCAGCCACTGAGCAGAGAGCCCTGAGCTGGGTCTCCAGGTGCTGACCTTGGATTGACTGTGAAAGGTATTTCAGGCAGAGAGCGGTGGTGGTGTGTGAGGTCAGGGAGAGGTCTTCCCCGAGCTCCATCTGCTGTGACAGGCAAGTGCAGACCAGCCAGCACACCCAGGGAACCAGACACAGGGTCAAGAGCACTGGGTCTGATTCAACTAAACGAAAAGCTTGGATTGC
Source organism: Rhombomys opimus (assembly GCA_010120015.1). Lineage (NCBI taxonomy): Eukaryota > Metazoa > Chordata > Mammalia > Rodentia > Muridae > Rhombomys > Rhombomys opimus. The sequence goes on along the minus strand of REGO01000346.1, from coordinate 1,002,584 downwards.
TTTTCTTTCCTCAAGAAAATATTTGTTGAAATATTCCTTCTGTCCTGACTCAGAGAAGCCCAGGACTTCCACCCAACGCGGCTGCCTCAAGGAAGGAATGAGCCTCTGGAGAGCTGTGGTCCGAGCTGTGAGCAGGAAGGAAGCCCCCGGGAGGATGGATTTCCCCAGCAAACTGCCCAGCAGTGTGTGCACTGGCTGTGTCTGTCTCCAGTGCACATACAGCTCAGGATTCTGCCCCTCCAAGACCCATGCTGGCTCATCTATGCCATCCAGGATGAAGAGCAGCTTCTCAGGCTGAGACAGGATCTGCCTGATGGGAGCTGTGAGCAGAGTCTGGCCCTGTGCAATGAGCTCTGCCAGACTCAGCTGCTGGCACTGGGCCAGCTCCCTGCAGCTGAAGAAGAAGACTTGCTGGAAGTGATCCCTGTAGAATCGGCCTTCTTCCCAGGCTCTGATCACCTGCCTGGCCAGCGTTGACTTCCCAGTCCCAGCAGCCCCATATAATACGACTAGCTGAGGCTCTTCCTGGGTACCCTGGCTTGGGGCAAATATGTCTTGGATCTCAATCAGACGTCCTTTCTCCTCTGGTCCATATTGATGCCAGCTTTTCCTGACCAAGGTCTCCCAGCCTCTTGGGCAAGGATTTTGTAGGAGTAGTAGCTGTGTGAAATTTTGGAACAAATTCTTCCTTGTCAAGGACTGTGTGTAGTGAAGAAGTTTTCCTTCCTCATATGTTTCTGGAATGGCTCCTAAATAAAAGAGAGAGAGAGACTGAGCAGGACTGTACATATTACAGTTGTTTGTTCATTCAATCTTCCCTTCTTTCCTCCATTCCCTCATTTGATCCTTCAACATCTGGATGACTTTAGGCATCTGTCTAAGCTGTACAACACACAGGCTATGGGCACTGGCATATGCTAACAGTGCAGTGCAAAGAATGAGAGCTTTAGAGTAGAAGATTCCAGGTCAAGTCTTCATGTGACTAATTATAATGCTGTCCCACATTCATTCATCCGCAGACACTTATCAACCTCTTACCCTGAGCCAGACCTGTTCTTGGGGCTGAGATTAAACGGTGAGTTCACGGACATAACTCTGTCCTGATTCAGTCTGTGGGCTGATCCAGGATCTCCGCTCAGCTCAGCTTTCCCACCTGTCATTTAGGGGTCTCTCCCTGTAGGAGGTCGTGGGGTCATGGGGAGACTGCAGACAGTGGAACAGATGTCTGCTCCAGAAAGATCCCACTGTTCCCCACCATTGCTGCCCTGACAACCTCCTTCTGTAAATCCTGAGACTATGGGTCTGATGGGATGGTCTAGGTATGACACAGAGTTCATGTTTCAGGACTTAGACCTGGTCCCTGTCCACAGGCTGGCAATCCCAGGTTTATTTTGTGTAGTCTTCCAGATATCTTTGGTAACAACGAGCCTTGTTTGTGGCTACAGCTGGCATGTCTTTAGTCACCTCTGAAACTCATGCTGAAACTCAGTTGCCAACATAGCAGTAAGGGTAACAGGTCTAGAGTGAGTATTTGGAAACATGGGGGCAGGATCCTTAATAATTGACCAATACTTTTATTTTAGTAATGGGCAAGCTGTTGTGAGAAAGGGTGCCCATTCCTGCAGGCAACTGCTTGCCTTCCTTCTTCTTTTGAGGCTGAGTAGTCACAGTTTCCAGTGTTGGACTTCCAGCCTACAAAACTATAATTAAAATTCATGTCTTAAAAAAGCAATAAACAATAAATACTGAGCAAGGTGGCACAGTCCTATAATTCATTACTCAGAAGATAGAGACAGGAGAATCAGGAGCTCAGGGCCAGCTTTTCCATAAGGTGAATTTGAAACCATCCCAAACTACAACCACTCATTCATTCACTCGCTCACTCATCAGTCAGTCAGTAACTCAATCAACCAACCAAATCCCAAGAATAATGAAAGTTGCCTAGCCTCTCATTTCTGTCCTTGCAGGGGAAAACAAACTAAGGCATCTGCTCTTGATGTAAACTGCTCCACAGTTTACCCCTGTGAACTCTACTGGGCTTCCCCTCTCCTGTCCCACTTCCTTTCCTGCTAACCACTCCATCTGAAGAACCATCTCTCCAGTTTGGACCTGAGGATCCTATATCAGCATCTTCTTTGGAAGGAACTCAAGACAAGGCACACAGGAGGATGCCACATGGACCAGAATCCAAGTTCATCCCCATTATCTGCCATTTTCCCAAAGTACAGGGCAGCTGCCCATACTGCCACGGACAAGGTGCTGGAGAGAGTTTGGGAGAACACTGAGTGCAGCATCAGTTCACACAATTAGCCCCGAGGTCCTGGCTTCAGGGTCAATGTGTGCCTGAAATCAGGATCTCTGGATCTGCTCTTCCTGCCTTCTGTAGGAAGACTTCTAACATCCGCAGTGCAGCAGGCTGGTCACTCATGTCTGTGGCCAAGTCTGCCTGGCTCAGGCCATGTCTGCAAAGGGTGCCAAGAGTGGGCTCAGCTCTTTCCAGACACCTCTCTATAAGATCTTCCAGCTGGAATGTATCTGTCTTGCACATCTGAATCCTCTTCACTCTACAAAAGCGTCTGTGGCAGCGAGATGGCTCGGCACTTACAGAGCTTGCAGCAACAGCACATGCACTAGGATTCGCATCAGGACACCATGCACACGCAGCATTTGCATGTGGCCCTTTGTAATTTCAGTCTCAGAGGCCTGGGACAAGGGATTCCTCAGGGTGCGGTGGCAGGACTTGCTCCATGGAAGGGCTCTGGGTGTACACGGTGAGAGCTTCTGCCTCAGTGAAGAAGAGAGCAAGCAAGCAAGATTCCCAACACCAATTTAGTGCACTTACATGTATACACACAGTGCAACTACCCAGATATATGACCCCACACATGCAAACATACATACACATATGTAAGCAGAGTACACACACATACACATAAAAAGAAGATAAAATAGCCAATAAAAATCCACACAAAGTGGATGGAAATGGGAAATACTCACTAAGATAACCTGTGCCTACAGAAACAAATGACACATATTTTCCTTCATATGTGTATCCTAGCTGTACATGTTTTGATTTGCAAGTTTAATTTGTGTTTTAAAAGTTTCTTTTAAGTTAATTTTGAAAATGTCCTATTTACCTCATTCCAACCTTCCTCCAGTCCCCTCCACTTCTGTGTACCTGCCAATTCACAACCTTTTTTCTTTAATGATTTTTGCATACATAAGTACAATAATGTGTAGCCACACACATTGCACTGGGTCCATTTAGTGCTGCTGTTATGTAGATGTGTGCAATGCTGACCACTTGGGACTGGGTCTCCCCGAGGGACTCATCTCTGGAGAAGACTGATTCTCCCTCTCCCCGTAGCCATTGTCTGTAGCTCCTCATCTAGAGGTGGGACCTTGTAAGGCTCCTTGGAGTGTCTCTACGGGTCAGGAAACTATGATGACCATAAGAGGTGGATAGGATAAAAGGACTTAAGGGGTGCAGATAGAGCAGAACACTTCCGATGTTAAAATGGAGTTAAAAGTTGAAGTAGGATAGGGATTGTGTGACAGAGAAAAGAAGTGGGTAGGATCGGCTAACTGAAACAGAACCCTCTTGCCCACTCCTGTGGCACAGAGACACAGGTAAGCTACACATGCTCTGTGTGCTCCCTGGCACGGCCACCGGTTATTTCTGGCCAACCCATGGCTATATGCACCACACCTATCCTTCAGGCTCGGCCTGTGCTCAGGCTTGGCCTGGTGAGTCTGCCTGCCCTGCCCTGTCTACAGTGTCTGCCCTCCCCAGACCTATACCAGTCCTACAAATAGGACCTCAGCCCAGGCCGGTGAGGCCCAAGTGTACTCTTTCTAACCCCTGGTTCATGCAGGGCAGCACATCCTGTGTGTCAGCCCAACCTGCTCTCCAGATCAGAAATGGAACTAACAATAGAATCCCATATACCCAGGGCCCAGTGCAATACCAAGATGAAAACTGAATTGTTCATAGAAATGTTCTCCAGGGAGAATCACCTAGATGAACCCAGGACACACAACACAGTCATAAGCCTCATAGAACTAAAGCGTTTAAAGAAGTCAGAGACAAAGAGCTCAATGAACTTGAAGAGAATGAACTCAAAGAGAGATGCCTGAGTAATGTCTAAGAAAACATGGCACAAGGCTGAATGTAACAACAAAGATAATCTAGGATTATCAACAAAGATATAGAAATATTGAACAGAGCACTGTGAAGCTGCAATGAAAAGAGCTCAAGCTAAAATAAAGATGAAGTTGAAAAACTCAATAACCCAATTAGAAAACTCAAAGTAGAGTCTTAAAAGTAGGAGATAAAACAAAGCAGAGGCATTAGACCACATAAATAAAGAACTCTAAAAATCGGACAAAACCCCAGATGAACACATAGGAAGTGTGGGACACCACCCAAAGAGCAAATCTCCTTACAGGCAGAAGTGAAGGCAAGGAGGGGGCTCCGAGGTCAACGGCAGATCAGACAGATCTTCCACAAGATCGTAGCAGAAAACGTCCCCCAGTCAGGAAAGACAAACTCATATAGATGTAAGAAGCACACAGAACACCAAAGAAAGGTCCAGAAGAACAAGATAAACACAGTGACACACAGGCCACATATGACAGCAAACCCATCAGACCGCCATGAAGCCAGAGAGAGGAAGAGAATTATTATGTTGGTAGACATGGAGCCTGACACATCCGTCCTCTGTAACCAGGCAAGGCCTCCAGTTATGGGGCATGGAAGCCAACCCAGCCACAAAACCTTTGACCCAAACCTGTCCTGCCAGCAGGATGTGCTTGTGGGAGTGGCCAGTCAATGACTGGTCTAACTTGAGACCCAAGCACAAGAGAGAGTCCATGTATATAGGGTCTAGATGACCAGAGATCTAGTGCAGAACCAAACATGGCTGAACAACAAGCAGTCAATGAAATGAGTCCTAATGGTATTCTGCTATGCACAAAGATTGGTTTCTGCCCTGATCATCACCAGAGCATCTTCCTCCTGTAGCTGATGGGAGCAGATACAGAGACCCACAGCCAACCATCACTTGTAGCTTGAGGAACCCCCCCGAAGTTGTGGAGGAAGGACTGTAGGAGCCAGAGGGGTGAAAGACAACAGGAGAACATGACCAACAGAATCATCTTAGCAGGGCTCCCAGGGGCTCCCAGGACTGAAGTGACAATCATGGAGCCTCATGGGTCTGTGCTAGGTCCTCTGCATACGAATTGTGGTTGTTTAGCTTGGTGTTTTCTGGGACTCCTAACAGTGGAAGTGTGGGTGGTTAGCACACAGGGGTCTCCCTAGCCTTGTACAGGTGGTCCCACTACCCTGCCCTTCATGACCCTAGCAACCTCTGTCATCACCACCTGCTGCCAGGCCAGGAGTGCCACCAGGTGTGTGCAGGATAAAAAGGACATGCTCGCCACCCCACTGTCTCTTACTCTTTTCTCTTTCTCTCTCAGTTTCTGTCAGTCTCTCTGTCTCCTTCTCTCTCTGTCATGGCTGCCCTCCTTTCTCTTCCCTCTGCTTTTCCCACAATATTACTTTTTTATACCAAGTATGTTGGGTGGTGGTGTTAATCATTATGATAACATTGGTGCCATGAAACAGGATCTCCTGTTGCCTTGGCGCATCGGGATTCCTTCTACACCATCGTAAAGGATGTGCTTTCTCTCTTGTGGGTCTTAGCCACACCCTGGGACCCTGTTTCCAACTCTCCACCTCCTCCCACAAATCTGCCTCACTGATCTCTCAACACCCAGCCACCATGGACAGTTAGGTGAACTTCTCCTGTCTCGATCCCAGAGTCCTAGCAGCTGAAACCCTGCACTTTCTTCAATCCTCTCCATGGATGAATGCCGAGATGAGAACTCGTTTACTTACCTTGCCTTCTGGCTTCTATGAAGGTACAGAAATGAGAAACCAGGCTCCAAAGCTCTTCTGGCTTAGTCTGGCTAAGCTCTGACCTCCATTCACTAGAGCTCAGTGAATCTGTGTGAACACCCACTGAACAGCCTGGGTCACTTCCAGTCTTCAGGTTCTCTGATGCCAGGGTAGGTAGACGTGGTCCTAAAACAGTTGCAAACACAATATGTCATAGTTATGTCATAACATTCTGTGTTATGTTTACAGGGAACAGCTTAGAGCAGATAACTATAGATAGGCAAAGACTGCTTAACTCAGATATGGAAGCTTTCAACCCTGTCAGAGACCCAGTGAATATGACATTTAATATGTTTAAGCTCATTATGATGGAAAGAGACTCCCAAATCCTAACAGTATTCCCAAGGCCTCCAAGAAGGTATGGGCATGACAGATGACCTCAACCCTGGATTGTGGTATGCTAACCACTGGGCAGATGGCCCCAGAGCCTTGTCCACTGCTGGGGCCCAGACTGAACTGTGGACAAACTGGACACCTGAAGAGTTATTGTGTCACGTGGCTAAAAAGGATCTGAGGTCAGTCTCTCCCTTGTTCTTCTTCCACAGAAAAAGCCTCTTCTCTTCTGTGCCTGATGGCCAGACTGCCTCTGTCTGTGTTGGCACGGAGACCACAGGATCCTGGGACAACTGTCTAGGCAGTGGACTATAGACTAGTCTCTGTCATTTTTATTGATACATTGGATTATTTAGGTTACAATTTATCCTTTTCAGGTCTCTGATCAAGCTGATGGCTAAGCTAATGGTAGCTTGAGAGCTGGAACAGGGGATTAATTAGCTCCTCAACCCAAGGTAATCCACTGTGTTAGTGTTTTACTCAGTTCATTAGCTGGGTAACCCACTAACTGCTGGATCTCTTATTTAAGAGGAAACAGTTTCGCCTTTCTTACAGACCTCATGTGAAGAGAGAACGGTCTCAGATGTGACTTTTTACTCTTCTTTTAGCTAAAGGACAGTGACTGCTCCCAGCATTCTCACCTGAGTCTTGCGGTAAATTATTGGGTAGAAAGAAAGCTGTAAAGCTTATGGAAGGCCTAAGGACTCAAAGGCGTGCACCTAAGGCCTTTTTCTTACAATCTGTACTTCCCAGCAGATTACAGCAATGGTGACGCTAACCTGTTTAAAACTTATGCTCTTTGTAAACTTAAAAAGGGCTCTGAAAGGCTCTTATAAGCTACAGAAAATCCACCAGAATCCACCTCTCAGGTCAAATAAACTCCAGATAAGCCCTGCTAATCAACAGCTTAAGTTTCCCCCTTATGACCTGTTTCAGAGGGTGGGATTTCTCCTCTTTCCCTAGTTTTGGGACCTCCCTCCCCAACTACCAAAGCCATGGGTCCAAAAGTTTCAAATGTACACCTGAAAAAGAATTTTCTCCTTTACCCATTTAACTTTACCTTCTGCCATATGTATGTTCCAGTGGCCTGGCAAGTCCAGGTGTTTCCTGTGTTCCTGACAGCTCCAAAGCAGCCACACACATGTGCTTCAGTCTAACCTTGCAGACTGTGTCAGCTGGGCCTACACTTTGCCACAGATGTTATCACATGTGGCCAGCAGTGACACAGCTGGCTACCCCGGGACTTCATCAGCTCCCCCTCCCCTTTCTCTTAGGGTCCTCACAGCAGGAAGCAGCATTTCTGAACACAACCTCCTCATTCCTGCCTCACCATCTCTGCCTAAGTTTGTCATTTTTTAATTTTAATTTTTTTATATTAATTACAGTTGATTCACTTTGTATCCCATCTGCAGTCCCTTCCCTCATTCCCTCCCAATCCCATTCTACCTCCCTCATCACCTCTCATGTCACTCTACAAGTCCAGTGATAGAGGAGGTCCTCCTCCCCTTCCTTCTGACCCTATCCTATCTGGTCTCATCAGGACTGGCTGCATTGTCTTTCCCTGTGGCCTGGCAATGCTGCTCCTTTCTAAGGGAAAGTAAACAAAGAGGCAGCAGCTGAATTCATGTCAGAGACAGTCCCTGTTCCCCTTACTAGGGAACCCACTTGGATACTGAGCTGCCAGGGGCTGCATCTGAGGAGGGTCCTAGGTTATTTCCATGCATGGTCCTTGGTTGGAGTATCAACCTCAGAAAAAAACTCCTGGACCCAGACTATTTTTGTTCTGTTGCTCTCCTTATGGAGCCACTGTCCCCTCCAGGTCTTGAAATGTTATTGTGCGGTGGTTCCACTAGTCTAATACAGGTGGTCCCACTACCCTGCCCTTCATGACCCTAGCAAACTCTGACATCATCACCTGCTTCCATGCCAGGTGCCACCAGGTGTGTGCAGGGTAAAAGAATCCACCTACCACTCCTGCACTCTCTTACTCTCTTTCTCTTACTCTCAGTCTCTCTTTGTGTGTGTCTGTCTCTCCCTCACGGGTGTCCTCCCCTCCCCATTTCCTACAATAAACTTCCCATATACAAGGACTGTTACATGCAATATTAAGAATTATTATAACAGGTGTGTCTCTGACACTTTTGCCCATTCTTGGGACCCTTTTTTCCTTACTGTGTTCCCTTGTCCAACCTTGATATTAGGGTTGTGCCTAGTCTTATTGCTTATCTTTCCTTCTGCTCCCAGCCTCGTTAGATTTCCATTTAAAATCTTTCTTCTCTAAGATCTTCAAATGGCACCAAGACTCATGGTCCAACCTCCGTAGTTTTGTGCAGGGTAAGGGGTGGCAGGTTCAGTGTTCTTGTGGAGTTGGGGAATGAGAAAGAAGAATGGGATGGAGACAGTGATCATCACAGAAGCTGGGGTAGGATCTAGGAACAGCAAGTTTGATGTCCTTCCTGCTTACCCTCATAGTGTTCTCCACAGTCTCAGGATGCTCTTACTGCTGCTGGGAAACGGTCCTGCTCTGGGACCAGGAAGGTCACACATGTGTCCTGGTTTTATTCTAGCCCTCTGAGTCTCTGTTCCTCTCTGAGCCTCATCTACCTCATGTGTGGCTCTGAGTTTCTGTCCCACAGGGTTGCAGACTACAATAATGGCAGGAGCAACTGCATGGGCTTGTACTTACAATTATTGATCATCTATTGATTGTTCTTACATTCAATAGGCTTTTAAAAATTCACTATGGATTATCATTTTATTCGCATAGCTCACAAATACAGGTAGTTACACTTCCATTTTCCTGATTTTTGTTTTGGTTTGTTTTAGTTTTTTCAAGTCAGGGTTTCTCTGTGTAGCCATTGCTGTCTTGGAACTCAATCTTAGGCCAAGCTGACCTTGAACTCACAGAGATCTCCCTGTCTCTGCCTCCTGAATGCTGGGATTACAGGCATGTCTTATTCATTTTCCACATGTAGTCATGGAGGCAGAGGGCTGTAGAGTGATTTGTCCATGGTGATAGAGCTAAGACTGGAGTCTGCCCCTGCTCAGCTCCAAAGTCTGGGCTCTGAAATTCAGTGTCACCAAGTGCTCCATTTGGGAGCTGGCTTGAACCCTGTGCTCACCCATCCCAGAGTCCTTCTGAATGTGAGCTTCTTCCCCCTACAGCTTCAGCTCCTTCCCAGGGGCTGTGTGACTCCTGTGGGGGCCTGAGAGTGCGCTTGTGTAAAAGCAGGTGCCTGGCTCTAGAGTTCAGTTAGTGGAGTCTGTAAGCCTTTCAGCCTCTCCTGGGGCCTGTGAACTCTTGACAGGAGGTTAACCTGCCCATGGAAACACTGGCGTGGGGACTCGGTGGTGAGAAAGGGGTCACAGTAGTGGTGGGTGGGGGTCTTCTCTGTACTTACTCATCATCTTCTTTGGTTGAGATTGGGTCTGCAGTAGCTGTTTTTTTGTGTAGTGGTGGAGGTCTAAGACCTGTGGATCCTTTTGTTGTTCCTCCTCTGTGCTGCTTGCCTTCTCTGGCTGAATTACTCCCACATCAATGGTAGAGCCCTCTAATAATGCCTGGCCGTGTAGCTCTCTCTGCTTCAAGTCTCTTTGTGGTTGTCGCTCCAAGCCTGTAGCAGGGGGATTCTTGCCTCTGCCAGACATTTCTGCTCTGGGAATGGGTATTTGTTTAGAACTGACAGAAGAGACCTAGAAATAAAGGAAGAGTAGCCCAGCTTCAACAGGAACAGATTTTCCTTTGATCAGAACAAGGGCAGAACTCCATTCTCTCCTGGGCAGTGTGTATCCAGGTGCAGGGGCCTTCAGCTTTATAGGGCCTAAGAGAGACCTTGGGGAGAAAAGTCTGTCAGTGGACACGTGCTTTATAGTTTCACAGCCAAATGTTGCCAGAGGATGTTCTCTGTACTGTGTTGGCTTCCTGTCAAGCAGGGGTGCTTATAGTTATGCTAAGCTGGCTGTTTCCCAGCTTGTCTAAGGCTTGGTCTTTTAGGTCATTAGTTCATTTACCTGACCCTGAGAACAGATGAAAAGAAGGGGAGGCATATTCTCCCACTGGCTGTTTCTTACAGGAGGGGAATGATGAAGGTGGAGCTAGGCTCTGTCCCCAGTGTTTAAGGGGGCAAAGGTCAGGCCCACCTCATGTAAGAGTTGAAGAGTTTTAATTTGATCTCCTGCAGTGGATCGTGCGATTGCCACCATTTGATTCTGGAGAAAATAATTATTAGACCAGGGATGTGGTTCGTAAGATGAGACTGAGGACAGGGGCTCAGTAAGCTTCTAGCCAGAGCAGCCTTGTCCTCAAGTGGACCTAGTGACGGCAGTGGTTTAATTTAGGATGAAGTTGTGTAACTTTTAAAGGACAGGGTCAAAATGATGTATGAGGTTAAGGAGGAAAGGGGAGAATGAGGGGGGCAGAGTTAGAGGGAACCAAAAGCCCATCCACTTATCACTGGATTTCTTTTTTGGGGGGGAAGTCTGGCCCTTCACTAATTTTTTGAGCCCTCCAGACCAGTTGTTGGTGGAAACAGCATTGTTCCTGGAGGAGGGCACAATTCCCACACTAGCCTTATGCAGGAGATTTCGTTAACCCTTTAACCTTGGAGAACTGCAGCAGCAAAGACTTGGCTCAGCCCAGGAAGGAAAGTGATGGAGAGGGAGGAGTGGGAAGGTGGGCACCTGGATAATGAGAATGAGGAAGTGCAGGGATGGGAAGGTAAGGAGATGGAAGATGCAGGGTCAGGAGCATGGCACCTGGGAGGATTAAAGGATGGGGATAATGGAAGAAGAGTTTGGGGGATAGGAGAAGGGGTGCTGGGATCACAGGGACAGGTAGAAGAGAAAACAGGAAGACAGGCATGGAGGATGCAAGATGGCATGTGCATAGCATTCCGTGTTCCTCCTCCTCCTTTTCTATGTCCCACTCTAAGGAGATCAATCTTTCAGCCCTTACTGTGACAGAGGGTGAGTGGGGAGATGAAGCACAGAGGGGGACTCAAGAGCTCAGTCTAAGTTCCAGTTGTCCTTTGAAGAATTTAGACATCTTCTGTCCCCGAGTGCCAGCTATGGAGAACAATGCAAGACCAGTTCAACCACATGGACCTGTATGGGAAGTCAGGACAGCCCAAGACTTTTTTAGAGGCCTGTTGAGAGGACAAAGGGAACTTCAGTTCTGGTCCTTGACTAGGAGTGGACTTGGCAAGCCCGGTCTGCTGCTGGAGCCAGGGCCTCAGAAGAACTGAAGTTGCAGCTTCCAGGAATCCGACACTTCCCTGGGCTGTGGTTATCAGTGGGAAGGTGGCCATATCTGAGGCATCCTGTAATGTGTTTGCCAAAGTTGTCTGACCTAGCTCTCTGCTGACCTTGGCCACTTTCTCCTGTAAATAGTTCACACTATGCTATGAACTATATGTTAAATAAATTTTCATGGCACAAATCATCAGCTTATGCACAATCTCCTGGTCCCAGCTATTGCTTTGTCTTTATTTTTCATCCCTGGTCCTCTCTTATCACCCCACCATTCTGGACCCTTACTCAGGTCCAGGTCAGACAGGAGGGTGCAGGACAGGCTTTGACAGGAGCAGGCACATGAAGCACACAGTTGAATCCAGCCGTCTACCGCCCACCACAGCTGGCCTGCTGACTCCTGCAGGCTGTGGCTTTGGACCCTGTCTCTTGGTAGGAGGCCCCATGTCTGCCACAGTACACCTCAGTGGAGTCAGGCCAGCCCTTACCCTCCCACAATGCAAGTGGACTCTGTTGGTCCCATTACTCACCCTGCTCTCCCGGGGGGCTGCTCAAGTGTGTATTCCTGGCCAACGCTTCTCAGCTAGTGAACATGTTCTCGGAAAGGGGAAGAGACTCTGGCTCCTCAGCAGGAAACTGGACATCACAGAGCCTGCGCAGATGTTGTTCTTTGGACCCTGGGTGTGGAGTGTCAACATCATTCAGCTTGTTTCCTGTTGTGAAGTCTCTGCAGGTGCCTGGGCTTGGTCAGAGTTGACTCTGAGCTTGCAGAGGCCCTGCCTGCCTGAGTTCCAGACTCATCTCTCACTTTCAGTTCACTCATCTTTTAATGTGGGACCCTGAGGTTTGCCACCAGGTCCACGTTCAGCAAAAGTCCTGGATCTCCCCAGATTTGTGCTCTGGGTCTCCATGATCCTTCTCCTGCCCTGTAGCCAGCCCAGCAACAAGACCTTCATTTCAGTAAATAGCTCTTAGGCCCTAAACCCTGTGCATTTTATTTGGCTTCTGAAATTTCACATTATTTTTTGGATTCTCACTAGCCCCATCTTCTTTTCCTGTAGGTGTGTGGCATGTGTGCATGTTCATATGCAAGTGGACTCACATGTGTGTGCATGTGTGTGACCTGAAAGCTTATGGATTTGTCTAATCTAGTCAGTCAGCCAATTCGAGCATTTACTGTTTCCTCTTTCTGAGCTCTGGGATTTCAGGTCTGTAGCTGTGTCCTGCAAGCATTTGTGCCAGAGGCCAGTCATGCAGGAACGGGTCTGAGTATAAGGAAGTTAGCTTCCTGGAGAAGGCCCGCCTTTTTGTAAAGACTGATAGGTGAGCCCTGGTAAAGGCAGGGCCCCGGGGACTTGGTCTCTAGATTGCTTCTTGCTGCTGTTCGCATTTCCGTGCTTGGCATTGCTGTGTGCCTCATCTATACCTGCATGGCATGGTGGCATCTTCATTGTCCATGCTCTGATGGAACTGCTTCACTCTGACAGGCAGATTCTTGCAGAATCAATGTGAGGATGATTTTACAATTCCTGATAATGATTCCTGAGTTGATTCAAGTAATTTTTAGCCCCTCTGCAGAATAGCAAGATCTGCTAGGAGTTCTGTGCGTGTTCACTTGTCGTTGACAGGTAAGCTGCACTAAGGAGCTTGAGACACATTTATGACCTGGGTACACTTTCAGTCTAGCTCCAAAGAGAGTCACAGTTCTTTATACACCATGATAGACAGCCATGAGCACAAAACAGACAATTAACTTATTGTGGGATGAAAGACAGAAATAATCTGAACTTACAATGAACTCATGGAACTAAGCGATAGCTGGAAAATGGTTAGCCACGTCAGTCTTGATGGAAAAACACATAAACAATTATATTTTTTTAACCCCTTGGACCCTGTTAACCTTAGACCTCATTAACCTGTGTCATGAATAACGTTATCCTGAACTTATGATTGAACCTATGTTAATGGAGGCATAGATTAGGGATGTTTAGTTTTAATGGAAAAACATGTAATATATTATCTTGTTGTGTCTTTGAATTGAAGAGTTTAAGTTAGCCTGGGTGACTCCATTTTGAAATGAGGAGCCATCTTGACCAGGAGCTGAACTCAGGTACCAGGAAATATCACAGAATGTGCACTTGGCAGAAAACAAATTTAACTCTTCTATCAACAGCCTCCAGGAAATATCACAGAATAAATACTTGATAGAAAATAGAGCCAATCTCCCTGGCAACAGTCAATGAGAATTGGTTGGGAAAATTCTCCCCAACATCCAGATGTAGTTTAGAAGAATAACCATTGTAAGTTAAACTTAAGCTAGAAGATCATCTCACCCCTCTGACTCTTACCCAATCCTGTAACGCCATGGCATGAACGCCCCTGCTTGCTGTCATGGAAACCCCCTGCTCACAGTCTTTCCCTTTAAAAACCCTGCTCACTCAGGGCTCAGGGTCTCACTTCTCTACTGCTGTGTCAGTGAGACTTGGGTCCCGAGTTCGATCACTCTCCTAATAAAGCTCTCTTGCTTTTGCATTGAGTCGTCTGCTGGTGGTCTCTGAGGGTCTCGTGATCCTGGATAACATCATCTGCTTTTGTGATTAATTGTCTTTGTGGCTATGAAGCAATCTTACTTCACACCTAGAGACCTTTTTTTCGGAGAAGGTAAATAAACCGAAATACAAAAATAAGAGGCATTGAGGCCTCTTTACTTCATCCATTGTCTGTGTGTATTTCTTTCCTTTCTCTTTCCCACTGACTCATAGAGTGTTAGTAAGTTCTGAGCCCCAAGCAGGCCACTTCACCTGCCTGTCTTTGAAAAAAAAAAAAAAAAAAAAAAAAAAACAAAATTTTTTCCATAGGCTTAAGCTGCTTTTCTTAACAGCTTGCTGCAAAGCAGCAGGAGGCATTAGCTAGGGAAGGCAGCCCTTTCTTCAGCAAATGCATCAGACTTTTGGTTTCTTTCCTTTTTCAGATTTCTGCAGTGACTAGTGGAGGCCCAGAGAATTTCAGAGTTTCTTCCCTGTTGTAAAGTTGTGGTCCCTAAAGAGTTATTTGGAGCTACCACCATGGCATTAGCCATGAGTCATACTGTGCAGACTGCTCAGACCCCAAATAATTTTTTAGCCAATGTAGCTCATGCTTTAGATGTACAAAAAGGAATTAATGCTCAACTAAAAGGAGGCTTGATGGTGTTCAATCAGAGGATTGACCTCGTACAGGAGCAAATTGATACCCTATGGCAAATCGCTCAACTTGGCTGTCAATGGAAGTATGCTGGACTTTGTGTCACTAGCATACAATATGAGAATTTTTCCCGTGCTGCAAATCTGTCTAAACAATTGTCTAGCTATATTTTAGGTAATTGAACTGGAGAATTCGATACTATGATGGAGCAGCTGAGAGTGGCCATTGTTA
>REGO01000346.1:951346-987206 GCA_010120015.1 Rhombomys opimus | reverse complement strand
GAACTGTAGAGAGCTGCGTAATGCAGCGCCTTAAAGATGGAGCTGGTTTCCGCCTTCCACCTTCCCGATGGTGAGTGCTCTCTGTCACAAACAACCCCATATTTGGCTAAGACTGAGGATCTGGCTTGCTTCCGTGTATGTGGACCTATCTGCATTGTCCACGTGGCACACTGTGGTTGGCTACCCAGAGGCTATTTAAGCTGTGGGCTGGCTTTCCCCAGGGTCAGGAGATTGTTCAAGGTTCCTGAATAAACTGCATTGAGAAGAAAAAAAAAAAAGAGTTATATCACCTGTTGCTAAAAATTAAAGCTATCCTCCTTCACCAGCTCTGCATGTACCTCCACAGTTTTTCCTCTATGCCCTGCCAAAGAGGATGCTGGGGCCAGAGCCCATGTCCTCCTGCTTACATAGCAAGTGCTTTGTCCCCTGGTCCTTGTCCCAGCCCTTACCCCATCTGTTAAACACCTGTGGAATCTGCCTCTTCACTGCCCAAGGAGACTGCTAGGCCAGCCCCTATCCTGTGTCTCTCCCAGCATCCTAACTCTCCTGCTGATATTTTTTGTCTATTATCAGTCTTGAAGCCAGGGTCACACACCTAATAGGTAAATTAATTTAAATAACCTTCTCACCTAATCTTTCAATCCTCCCTGTCTTGCTCTGAGTGAAAAGCATCTTTATTGCAGTTTTTCACAAGGCTCTCCATAACCTGCTCATTCCCACCCTGCCCTCTTTCTGGCTCCCTCTTCATGTTTCTCATGTATGCTCCCACTGGTTATCTGCTGTGCCTTTCTATTCCTTGACTACAGCAGGGACAAGCTCACTCAGGGCCTTCGTACTGGCTTTACCATTCTCTCAGAATGACTTCGCACTAGTCAGGAGCTTGCTACCTGCTTTCTGAAGCAGCACACCTCCCAGAATTCCCTCCTTTACTCTCCTGTTGACACTTGTTATGATCCAGCACCACATACTTGCAAAGAGAATCGAAGCTCTTGGCAGACAGGACTTAGCCTGCTTTGCTGATTGTTGTGTCCCCTGTGGCCAAGTTAGGGCCTGACACACAACAACAGCACAAGAGTGCTCACAGTCTCTGAGAGGTGGGTATGTTTAAATGTTAACATTTATTTATGTGTGTGTGTGTGTGTGTGTGTGTAGGTATGCTTGTGGTGTGTGTCTATAAAGGGCTTTTGGAAATTGCAGTGCTAGAGTGGGTACACTGTGTAAAATAAAATCGACCACAATGTGAAGACTGAGAAGACATGCTTTTCCTTAATCTTGTAAGATGCAAAATGATGAGAGGGTCACCAACATATTTGAAGAGCTTTGTTGTTGACCTTTTCCTTGTGCCAGACCTTGAGTTTGGGACGCTGCTGTTCAGTGGGATGAATTAAATGCAATGGGTGTAACTGAACACAGATGTAGCAGGAGCCAGGTGGCAGCCCTGAATCACCAAAGAACAGAGTGATCGTAGTTATTGTAATGGGAAGACTGGGCAATGCAATGTCCACAACGGTCTAACCCATAATGGTCAGCTCATGCTAAGTGGATTTTGTTGACTCATATGAACGTTTGGTACTGGCTAATCAATCATGGTGCTTCCAGGCATGAAATAAATAAAAAGTTTACTGCATTTCTACTTGATCTGTATAAGCAGAAAAATTCTCAAAGAAATGAAAAAAAGGCTATGTTGGATTGTGGCAAAATGGAATGAATCTCTTCCAGTGAACCAATTTTCAGACATGAACCGGTTTGCAGGCCCAAAACCCCTTGAATGAAGAGATGGCCAGGTCCCCCTGAGGAAGGACCTTGATAAAATACCTAGAAGTTTTACTGTTAGCCTTTCTCAAGACCTTTTCCAAAGGGATCTATGGCTTTTAGAAGGTAACATACATTGGTTCTGAATTAATGCTGATTCCAGGAGATCTCAAGAAACACCATAATCATCCCGTTAAAACAAGGTCAGGTGATTAATGGATTTTTGGCTGAAGTTTGATACACCATAGGTCCAGTCAGTCCTCAAATTCAGCCTGTGGTTATTTCCCCAGTCCCAGAATGTAACTGGGGTAGATAGACTTAGAAGTTGGCAG
This sequence comes from Rhombomys opimus, assembly GCA_010120015.1. NCBI lineage: Eukaryota > Metazoa > Chordata > Mammalia > Rodentia > Muridae > Rhombomys > Rhombomys opimus. Next base: position 985,122 of record REGO01000346.1, on the reverse strand, counting down.
GATTCTCACATTGGTTCCCTGACCTGCGGAATGAGGTCTACTATGAATGGAAAAGCTAAATGAAAACCTTTAGAGTGACTCTACCAAGAAAAACAGTGAATCAAATACAGTACTGCATCCCTTGAGGAATTGCAGAAATTAGTGCCACCATCAGGAAATTGAAAGATGCAGGGGTGATGCTTCCCACAACTCCCATTAACTCTCCAGTCTGACCAGTACAGAAGACACATAGAGGGATCGTGAAGAATGACAGCTATCAAAACTCAGTCAAGCAGTAACTCTGATGAAGCTGGTGTACCAGATGTGGAGTCCTTACTAGAACAGAGTGAAATATCTCCTGTGTCTCAGGGTTTCTATTGTTGTGACAAAAAAGCAGAGGCGGAAGTGGTTTATTTGGCGTATAACTTTTCTGTCACTGAAGGAAATCAGGACAGGAATTCAAACAGGGCAGAAGCTGGAGGCAGAAGCTGATAGAAGAATTCTGCTTACTGCCTTGTTCAGCATGCTTTCTTATAGAACTCAGGAGCACAGCCAGCCCAGGGATGGAGCCATGCACAATGGGCTGGGCCCTCACCCATCAATCACTAATTCAGAAAATGCCTTATACCCAGATATTGTGGTGGCATTTTCTCAATTGAGATTTCTTCTTTTCAGATAACTGCAGTTTGTGTGTCAAGTTGACATAATACTGGCCAGCACATCCTGATACTCGGTTTGCAGCTATTGATCTAGCAAGCACTTTTTTCTTGGTACCTGTTCATAAGGAACAGCAGAAACTATTTTCTTTTAGTTGGCCAGGCCAGCAGCATACCTTTACAGCTTTACCTCAAGGATATATTAAGTTGGTAGCCCTCTGTCATAACTCCGAAGTGATCTTGATCCTCTGTCTCTTCCACAAAATCTTACATTGGTTCACTATATTGATGATGTTATACTGACTGGACCTAGTGAGCAGGAAGAAACAACCCCTTTGTATTCATTGGTAAAACGTATATATTTCAGAGGATGGGAAATAAATCCAACAAAAATTCAAAGACTGCCTACCTCAGTGAAAATCTTAGTAGTTCAGTGGTGTAGGACACACAGAGATACTGTTTCTAAGGTAAAAGATTAGTCCTCCTGGCCCCTCCCACCACCAAGGAAGAAGACCTAGTTTAGTTGAGCTATTTAGATTCTGAAGACATCGTATTCCTCACTTGGGTGTGTTGCTCTCGCCCATATACTGAGTGACTCAGAAAGCTGCTATCTTAGTGTGAGACCTGGAACAGAAGAAGGCTTTTCAAGGTCCAGGCTGCTGTGTAGGCTGCTCAACCACTTGAATCCAGCAGACTAGTACTTGGGTTGTAGTGGCAGGTAGGCATGCTATGTGGAGTCTTCAGCAGACTGACTATCTGTGAATCACAGAAGAGACTTTGGAATTTTGGAACAAGGGTCTACCATCATCTGCAGACAACTGTTCTGCTCTTGGCTTGTGGTTGGACCTTAGTGAAAACTGAATTTTTGACAATGGGCCACCATGTTACCATGTGACCTGAGCTGCTCATCATGGGCTGGATGTTATCTGACTCGGACATGCAAAGCAGCAATCTATTATCAAGCAGAAGTGGCATATATGTGATCAGGCCCAATAGGTCCTGAAGACACAAGGAAGTTCCTTGAAGAAGTCACCCTGCCTATGGTTTATACTCCGTTACAGTACTGTCTGCTCCCAAGCATGCCCTACAGCCTCGGGGAGGGGGGTCCTAGGATCAGCTGACCGAGGAAAGGAGGACTGGGGCCTGGTTTACTGATGGTTCTGCATGGGATGCAGGGACCACCCAAAAGCAGAGAACTGAAGCATCATAACCCCTTTCTGGGACAATGTTGCTAGACACCAATGAAGGGAAATGGTCACAGGGCAGTACACATGGCCACACATTTTGTTTGGAAAGAAAAATGGCTAGATGTGTGATTACTCACTGATTCATGGGCTTGTAGCAATGGATTTGCTGAATGGCTAAGGACTTGGAAAGAGAATGATTGGGAAATTGGTGGGAAAGACATCTGGGGATGTGTGTGGTTAGATCTTCCCAAATGTACAAAGAATATAAAGATACTTGTATCCAGTGTAAATGCTGAACAAAAGATGACTTCAGCTGAGGAGAAGTTCAATAATCAAGTAGATAGGATGACCCATCAGTAGACAGTCAGCTTCTTTCTTCAGTCAGTCCTGGCATTGCCCAATGGGACCTTGAACAAGATATCTATGGTGTCAGAGATGACGGTTGTGCATGGGCTTGGCAAAATGGTCTTTCACTCACCAAGTTTGAGCTAGCTACAGCTGCTGCTAAAAGCCAAACCTGTCAAGATCAGAGACCAACACTGAGCCCCTGATATGGCACCATTCCCTGGGGTGACCAGCCAGCAGCCTGGTGGCAGGCTGATGACATTGAACCACTTCCTCTGAGGAATGAACAATGCTTTGTCTTTTCTACATTAGACACTTATTCTGTTTATGGATTTGCCTTTCCTGCATGTAACGCTTCTGCCAAAACCAACATTTATGGACTTAAAGAATTCTTCATCCACCATCATGGTACCCCACACAGTATTGCTTCTGACCAAGAAACTTACTTGACACAGAGAGAAGTGTAACGGATGCCCCACCATCATGGAATTCACTTGTCTTAACATGTTCCCCACCATCCTGAAGCAACTGGCCTGATAGAAAAATTAAATGCCTTTTGAAGACACAGTTGCAGTTCCAATTAGATGGCAGCAGCCTAGAGGGCTGGGGCAGGGTTCTCCAGAAGGCAGTGTATGCTTTGAATCAGTATCCAATATATGGTGCAGTTTCTCCCATAGCCAGGATTCATGGGTCCAGGAATCAAGGGGTGAAAAAGGGGATAGTCAACTCACTATCAACCTTAATGAAACACTAGGAAAATATTTCCATTACCTCACTAGGAAAATGGTTCCATCACCTCAAGTTCTGCTGGCTTAGAAGTTTTGGTTTGAGAGTAAGGAGGCCTCCTGCCAAGCATCCAATTGAAGTGGGAGCTCAGACTTTCCCTGTGGCCACTTGGGATTCTGTCGCTCTTAAACCAATACGCTAAGAAGGGAATAACAGTGTTAAGAGGGTGATTGATCCAGGCTACCATGAGGAAAATAGATTGCTTCTCCACAGTGGAGATGAGACAGGCTATGTCTGGAGTGCAGAAGATTCTTTAGGGCGTCTCATGGTGCTAACCATATCCTGTGATTAAAGTTTGAAATACTATGACAACCTTCTCCAGTCAGGAATGAAGGTATGGGCAACACCTCCAGGAAGAGCCACGACATGCTGAGATGCTTGCTAAGGATGGAGGAAATACAGACTAGGTAATGAGTTACAAATAGCAGGTGAGGCCATGTGACGAGTTGCAGAACCAAGGATTGTAATTTACATGAGTGTGTCTGTCCTATTTTATTAAGAATGTTTGTACAGATATTTGTGTTTTCCTTTCTCATTTTTTTACTCAGGTGATGTAACATCAATTAAGACAGTATCAATGATTACATATTTAATATACTAAAAGAATGTCCCTCAAGGGACATTGTCATCTATTCTAAATTAGTAATGTGTTTACAGCATATTAGGCATAATCATGACCTTGCTAAATATGTCATGCATTTGCAAATGATTGTACGTGACATACTTACATTATGTTTATATGTAATTATGACCTGATTTTTTTTCCTCTTTGGAAATCATGACGTAAGTAAATACGATTGTGTGTCAAGTTGGGTGGATTCGTGATGGGCCATTCTTGATTGTCAATTTTAGTTAATCTGGAATTAACTAAAACCCAAAGATGCCTTGGCACACTTGTGAGGGATTTTTGCCTAATTTGAAGTGGGAAGCTCCACTTCTAATCCATATCTTTGAGGTGAGACCTTTAGTCCAGGTCTTTTGAGGTAGGAAGACACACCTCTGCTCTGGACCACACCTTCTGCTCAAAGCCAATTTAAGTTCATGAAAGAAAGCAGCTTCACTCTTTGCCTGTTTGCTCTTGCCTCGCTTGTAAATCCATGTCTTTATTCATATTAGAGCATACTTATTTGGGATTATGGCATATACTGAAGACTAGCTGAGAGAGATCCAGCTTTGTGGAATAATCAACTACTGGATTCCTGGATCTTCCATTCCTGAGCAGCCATTTTTGGATTAGCTGGACCACTGCCTGTAAGTCATTCTAATAAATCCCCTTTTTCTCTATATATGGAGGTTCATTTTATAAGTTCTGTTACTCTAGAGAACCCTGATTAAATACATGGAGATATAATTAAAACTACATGGTCTTCATTCTCTTGACATTTACATTCTGGTGGAAAAGAGACAGACATACCTGTCAGCATACAACTATGGACTGACAAGTTCTGCTGAATAGTTTGGGTCAAACAGTATCTTGAGTTTACTTGTTCCTAGAAGTAATTACCTCCATCAGATATGCTTGTGGCCACATGTGTGGCATTTCCTTAATATTTGTTGTGGGAGAACACAAATCACTGTGAGATGCACTATTCCTGAGCAGGCAGTTGGGCTGTATAAGAAAACAAGCTGGGTAGGTTAGTGGGAGAAAGCCAGTCAGCAGCATTCTTCTGTGATCTCGGGTTCCATTCCCAACAGCATGTTCTGTCCTGACTTTCCTGAATGATAGAGTATAACTTATAAGCCAATTAGACACTTTCCTTCTCTAAATTGCTTTTGGTTGGTGTTTTATCACACCAACATAAAATAAACTAAAATACTGGATAAGGAGGAATTATATTGGAAATCCCAGGAGGGCTGCTCTGAAGTCTAAAGAAAAACAGAATTTGGATAGGCAGAACTAAGGAAAGTAGTTCAGGCAAAGGCAGAGTTGGGGAAGCTCTGAAACAGAAAAGGGTTGGCGCTCTGGAGGATCAAAAGCCTTCACTACAGGAGCCTTCAGGGGCCTTCTGTACCTGTAATGGTGCCATTCCTGCTTCCCTAGATTTTCATGCAAGCTAGGAAAGGCTCCAAACTACAACCCTGGAGACCCATGTTCTTTTCCAAGAAGCCCTTTCATGCTCTCTCTAGGCTTCTCCCTGTCCTGTCCATCTACCTCCCCAGCACAAGGCCACAGTTTCTACGGTAACCATTCCCAGGGGTGGCTGTCCAGTGTCTGCCATGTTCTCTGAGAACTACAGTCTTCAGACTCCTGTGCCAGTGCTCTCTGGTTCTTCTAGCTGAAAAGTCTAGGAAACCTGTACCCTAGGGTTTGCCTCCGCCAAGCCTTCTACTTCAACTCTCAAACCTACAGGGGCAGTTGGACAGAGATGGCCATGAAAAGGCCTGCTTTGAGCATCTATGGTAGCTGAAACTAGCCCTGGCAATTAGCACCTTGGCTCCACAACTATATTTCAGCAGAGGAAGATGTTCTCCTCAAATGAAGGGTGTTGATGGTGGTCAAATGTCAGACCAATGTAGGAATCCTTTGAGGACACGTTTCCCATTTCCCTTTCTTCTTGTTCTCCACTTGCACCTTACCCAGATACATCCCCCTTCTCTATGCTGAATGTCTTAGTCCACTACTGAAGCTATAACAAAATAATACATACTGGGCAGTTCAGTTGTTAGTTTTGAGTAGCAGAATTATTTATTACAATTTTGGAAGTCAACACTCTCATCCATAACATTCTACCTCCGTGACTGTGAAAAGGTCCATCTCTTGACATCATCTTCATGTGCAGCAGATTTCAACATATGGACATTGTAGGGGCACCACAATTATTCAGGTCATAGCAGTAAGATCTCCTAGACAGTCTTTCATCCTAGCATAGGGCTATTGGCCCAACTAAGCAAACCCTGGCTCAGTTGGGACATTAAATCTATATACCTCTTGTATCTGTCTTTTGACAGGTGGACAGGTAGACATCCCCTTCTTTCACGTGGACCACTTTAAAGGTCATGAGACAGTCCTGAGGAAGCTAAGTATAGTAGAGCAGTATTTCACAGTATAGGAAAACACCAGATTTTCCCGAAAGGAAATTCTCCTGAGAATGATTCCACAGCACAGCACTTCTTCCCCATCAATTTCACAACATTGTTTACCATCTCCTTTATCTCAAGGAATACCTTCTACCTCTATCTGATTCCCAATGACTATACCATGTAGAAGGTGACACTAAGGACCACAAAGGCTGGGCCACAGTGGGCTGACAGGAAGCACAATAAACATTCAGAGCCCCTCAGAGTGATTCTCATCTGGGAGTGGACCCTGACATGGGTGAAATATCCTACCCTCTCCCCAGCTTCAATCTGGTCCCCTCATGCCCCAGGTCTCCCTGAACTGTTTGTTGCTTATTTGCTGGTCTTTACATAAAATTCTACAACTTCTTTCTTGGATCATAAAGATGGGATGTTTCTACAACCAACTGTAGTTATACCTCTACTATTTTCTTCTCTAGAAGTAACTCTCTTGTCACAATGAAGATATCATAGATCAACAGTGATGTCATCTGTGTCACAGTACATGGGAGACAAGGGTGCAGAGGAGGACACACATGTGTACACAAATTGTGCCATCTCCCTTATTCAATCCAGATGCTATATCCCAGAAATCTCCCTGAAACATGTTCTGTCGTGTTCTCTAGGCCATGGATGATGAAGAAATGAAGTATTCAATTCTTTGAATATGCAAGCCTCCCACTGGGCCCCTTTAATCAGATCCTGTTCCACTGTGTCTAGTTACTAGAAGCTGGAAACCTTCCTTATGGTGCCTGCTCCTCTTATAAGCCAGGCTTGGGGCAACCTGTGGGGCACCAAGGAAATCAGGGTTAGGCAGAAAGCAAGTAGGATTTAGAGTAAGCAAGAACAACACAAAATGGTGGAGAGGAACTCAAGAGGAAAGAAGTCATGATCAGGATGAGAACAACTACAGCTTGACCTGGGAGCACCACACAATGAAGTTTTTATGCTACAGGTTTCAGTGTTTTCTAGTGAAAAGTCACCAGGAAAAGAGCCTGTAGTTGAACACATTGGTCTACTGTGACCCCAGTCACACCATGGGGATCTGTGGGGCTTCTCAGTTGAAGAGCTACTTCTACTCAGAAGCTACTTCAGGATTTCAGCCTTTGTTACATAATTTGAGGCAAGGTCTAAGGAAGCAGATTTCCTCTAGATTGAGTATTACCAAGAAATGGGCTCTATGACTGGAAATCACCACAGATCTTACTCCTAAGGATGGCAGTCTTAGCTAATGGATTAAGATTAATCCATTGCTGAATTCTCATTGAATGGGTATTTGGCAGGTATGGCCTGGTTTCAGGAAGTAACTCACTGTAGGCATGTCTTTGAAGGATATATCTTGACACAGAACTCTGCCTCTCATAATCTCTCTGCCTCCTCCTCACCATCAGACCATCCTCTGATGGTCTGATCATCACCATCACCATCACCAGCAGCCATCCTCTGATGGTTTGATCATCACCATCACCATTACCATCACCATCCTCTGCCATCCCTACCCCATCATGGTGTTCTGCCTTGCCTAAAGGCAATAGGGATGGAGAAACTTGATAAGTGATGAAACCAAGAACCAAACAAACCTTTCTTCCTCTATGTTGCTCTTCTCAGGTATCTTTTCAAAGCATTAAGGTACTAAGCAACACCATGGCCTCATGTTTACAGCCCAGAGTCAGCTGCGTCCACCGAATGGTAGCATGTATGCGTGTGAGAGGAGTCTGAACATTTTCCCACAGCAGTGGAAGGGACACTTGAGACTCTGAGAGGATACATCATACACACGTAATTCATGTCATGCAAAGAGCTAGATTTATAACAGGTCTTAAAAAGAGGTGTTTGTATTATGGAACATAACCAGAATCCATCTGGATCTGCTGAAGAAAGCCTGGGTAGACTGCTTTTTTTGACGCTGTATTAGTTTTCCACCACTGTGGCAAAATAGTGTTTTAAATCCAATTAAGTTAACAATAAAGATTAACCATTATATATCCCTGTCAAATTTCCCTAGTTGCAGCAGATAGACTTACACCAAGTATTGGCTATGGTTAAAACTTTCCCTGTGAATAGCTACTAGGTTTTAATGTGTGAGATAGAGTGGATAACAATAGATTTAATCATCAGTTAACAGCAGAGCAGCAGCTCTAACCTGGGAAAATGCACAGGAGAATTTCATTTTCCTCTAAGTGATAGAAGGAACACATATGGAATAAGGAATAGCAGGTTGAAGATTAGGGTGATTGTGCTAATGTTTATAGGGTTCAAAAAAGAATAATGGACAAAAATCAGTAGAAAACTGTGACAGGAAGGTCACAGTATTCCATCTCTTCTCTGAGATTATTGGTCACCTTTGTTCAGGGACTAATCTGAAAATTGAGAGACAAGAAGCATATGAATCTCATATATGAGGCCTTGTTGAAACCAGGCAGAATGAGGTAGACCAGCAAACCCGTGAGTAGAAGAAAGCCATAACATTGCAGAAGGTGTATCATCACTAGTTTTGATACTTTTAAGAAATAGCTCGGAGAATGTATGTGGCTTTTTTGAGTTTAAATAGGTGATGTAGCCACACTTTAAATTCCAGTGGGCCCAATCCAGGTTAGCCAGCGCTTCACATTGTAACAAAAGAACTGAGAAAAACAACTTATAAGATGGAAGGTTTTTTGGTTCATGGTCTTGGAGGTTTTAACACAAAGTCAGATGCCTCCATCATTTTGGACTAGATGAGGGCAAGACTTTTGGCCAGGGACACACACAACAGTGGGCCCTGTAAAAGAGCAGGATAAGTAGTGAGACCAATGGAGTCCACCAAATCACTCTATTTATGGGAGTATAAGTGCTTGCCCGACTCCACTAAGACATTTGTGGCAGACATGGGGTCCTATACTGAGAGCCAGGGTTCAGGGCTGCAGGCTCTGCTTGGAGAATCTGCAGGCCAGATCTTGTGGGTGGTAAGTTGATGGATTCACTTGTGTGCTTCATGTGCCTGCATCTGTCATAGACTATCCTGCAGCCTCCTCTCTCCTGTTGGACCTGAACCTTCAGGAATAAGGGTCCTGAACGCCAAGGTGTCAATGGGAGGATCAAAGATAAAAAATAAAGAAGACAAAAGCAATAGCTGGAACCAGGAGCATTTCCATAAGCTGCTGACTTTTGCCAAGCAAATTTATTAATGTTATAGAATCAGAGACCATAAGGAAAAGACCATAGACTCAATCAAATTATAATGAAATAGATTTATTTTTATTGTTAGCAGGACAACAGCCTTGAAGCTAAGTCTAAGGCATGCTGCCCAGATGTGGTTTAGGAAAGGGTTTTTTTTAAGGCAAAAATCAAAAGGGTGCCTTGAATATTTGCACAAGCAAGCAAAGAGCTTGCCTGTATTACCAAAATTAAACAGTTAGGATGACTGAAAAAATCATCCTTGACTGTGTAAGCAAGTTACAAAAGCTAAAAAGCAAGTTATATAACAAAGAAGTCTGCCACAAGTGCAGACTCCTGGGTGGGCACCACCAAGTCAGGTGAAACCTCTTCTTCCAAGAATTTGAGTCTGGGACAAATGGTTATCAGGTACTAAAATGGCAGCCTAGCACAAGATGGGAGTTTTTCTGGACATCCCATAAGTATAGTATTGTAAGACCTGGAGTCTCACAGCTCAGGAGCTCAGGATCACGCCCTTTCCAGGAACACTCACAGACCACAACTCGATGCAAAAGCAAGAGATTTATTCCAATTGCAATGGGGTGGCCCCCCCCCAAAGACAGGAGACGACCCCGAACATGCAAAGCACAGGGTTTTTATACCTGAAAATCAGACCACTTTTGCTCTATACGTTGATTGGTCAGCAGGAATAGCATGAAGATAGTTTACAGCTGGTTGTAGATAGTTTACAGCTGGTTGCTTACGGTTTTTCTCAGAACAGTTCACCCTGCCCTTCAAGAGCTATCTGCACCTGGCTTCAATTCAAATAATCACAGTATCTTATATATTATTTTCAGGGGGAAATGGCCAAGGTCAGCAAAGAGAACAAGATTACCTAAGACACAGCTGCCTTAAGGCTTACAACTATAGCCCAGGGGGAGGGTCATGACCCCAGAAGCCACAATTTCAAATCCTCCAAGACACTGGCTCCAGTATCAGACTGGCCTTGCCAAGTTCTCCTTGTCCTTTCATGTAGGCCTCTAGCTCATCACACCATGTGGCACTTTGGTTTTCTCTAGGTAATTTGTCCTTCCAGCTTAGTTGGCTCTGTACTTTTCCCCCTGGGTGGTGCCCCAGGATAGGAAACCTCTAAAGATTCTGTCAAAGGGAATAGACTGAACTTAGACTGAGCTCTTGAGTGCCCCTCTGTGCTGCATCTCCCCACTCACCCTCTGTCAAGGTAATGGCTGAAGGACTGAGCTCCTCAGAGTGGGACATAGAAAAGGAGGAGGAGGAGGAACGTGGAATTGTGTCTTGCATGTTACATCACTCATCCTCAGTCCCTCTTCCTATACTCTCATCCTCCTGTCCCTGTGATCCCAACACCCCTTACTTCCACCTCCCTAACCTCTTCTCCCTTGATTTGCATCCTCAAATCCTCCCAGGTGCCATGCTCCTGACCCTGTGTCCTTCCAACTTCTTACCTTCCCATCCCTACATTTCTTCATTCTCATTATCCAGGTGCCCACCTTCCCACTCCTCCCTCTCCATCACTTTTCTTGACTAGGCTGAGCCAACTGTTTACTGCTACAGTTCCCCAAAGTTGAAGAGAACTAGATCGCCTATATTCTGCTAGTGTAGGCATCATGCCCTCCTCCAGGAAAAGTGATGCTTCCACCAACAAACCCAAGCACCCAAACACTTAAGGATCAGACAAAAATAATCAGTGAAAAATGTCTTCCTAGGGATGGGCATTTGGTTCCCCTGACTCTGGCTCCTCCCCTTGATCTCTTCATTTCTCCTTATCCTCACATATCATTTTTACCTTATCCTTTAAAAGTTTTACTCAAGTTTCTCCTGGATCAAACCACTGCCACCACTGGGTCTACATTAGGACAATGGCTGCCCTGGCAAGGAGCTTACTGGGTCTTCAGTCTCATCTTACTCACTAATAACTGTTTCCAAAGGTTTCTCCAGGAGGGAATGCCAGCAATCACATGATCGACCCAGCACTGCAGATCAAGTTCAAACTTTTCCTGCTACACGAGGTCAACCCAAGCTATGTTCCCTTAGATCCTGAGGACAAGCCTAGCCCCACCTCTGTTATTCCCCCCTGCAGAAAACAGCCAATGAGAGAATAAACCTCCCCCTTCTTTTTATCTGTCCTCAGGTCAAATAAATGACCCTAATGCCCTAAAAGAAGAAAACTTAGACAAGGTGAGAAACCCCCAACAAAGTATAATGAGCACACCTGCCTATTAGGAAATCCAACAAAGAAATCAGAACATCCACCAGCATCGTTCAGCCCTGAAGCTGTAAAGAACACACCCCTTACAGATGTTCCTTCCCCAGAGTTCCCTCCCCTGCCCTGTAAAACCTGAGCCCCCTGCACCCCACCTACAATACAAGGGAACAGATGGACCTGGAACTGCTGCAGCCCAAAACCCAGGCAGAGAAGGACCCCACCCACCACTCTGTGACCCCTTTTACCCCCACTGAGCCCTCCTGCCAGGATTTCCATGGCTGGCTAACTTTCTGTCAAGGGATTCCCAGGCTCCAAAAGAGGCTGGAACAGGAAGGTTTTAGATACCCCTAAGTGAACCCTAGAGCCACATACCCTCTTCTACAGGAGTGCACTCTCTGGTCCTTCCAGCCCTAGAAAGGAGCACTCAGAAGCTGTAGTGGCAAGAGGCTAGCTTTTAGGACTCTGAGATAGGTGAGTACAAGATCAAGCCAGCTTCCAAAAGGAACGCTTGGTGACAGTGAATTTAAAAGACCAGACTTTGGACCTGGGCAGAGATAGACTTTAGTCCTGCCTCTATCACCCTGGACAAGTCACTTCATAGACCTCTACCTCCATGTCTCCATCTGGGAAATGGGAGGGCAAACACCTGTCTTTGTGAGGTGTGAGTGCAAGGAGATAATCCATGTCAAATATTAAACAATCTGATATCCAATAGATGTTGAATAATTATAAGTACAAGTCCATGTGATTGCCGCTGCTGTTATTATTGTAGTTTGCAACCCTATGAGACAAGCCCAGAGCCACACATGAAAGAACTGAAGCTCAGGGAGGAATAGAGACTCTCATGGAGAACTAGAGTAGAACCAGGAGAAGCATGTGATCTTCATGGTTGGAGCAGGACCATGTAAGAGCATAATTCGCTCGATGAGACTGTGGAGAACAGTATGGGGGTTAGCAAGAAGGACCCCAACCTTGCTATCCCTGACTGCTGATGCTGCCTCTCTGTGAAGCACACAACCACTGTCTCCTTCCTCATTTCAGGCTCCACAAGCACACCCAACATGGAGTCCTCTGGCCCCCCCAGTTTACCAGGACTACAGAGATTAGGCCATGAATCTCGGAAACGCTCTCATACATCAAAGAAACCTGACAAGTCTGAATGCGGAAACAAAGGTAAGCTGAGCTGAGAGCTGTGGAGAGATAGGACTTTCAGTCCTGGTAGATGGTGGCTCTTCGGAGAGAGCCTCCACCTCTACGGCAGCCTGAGGTGGGGAACCTAAATGCAAGGGCAGAGGAGCCATGGTGAGGTGCTGAGTCACAGGCTAGAAATGACCCCTCTGGTCTCTGCAGTGCTGACGCTGCATTTGACAGGTGGGAAAACTGGAGCCCTTGTGGGTCAGCAGTGAGCCTAGCCAATTAGCACCAGAGCTCAGCTCAGAATCTGAGTGGGCCCGAAGACCCTGGGGGTTCGAAGGAGGTCTCTACTCTTGAGATGGACCGCGTGAAGAGAGTAGGCTCCTGCCCTAGCTTCAGCCAGGTCTTTCTCCTGGCTTCCCTATTACACACTCACTTACCAGGCTGCACCCTCGCCCCCTCATCTTCTCAAATATCAAAATAGCCCCGCCTCTCTCACGCGCACAAGGCCGAGAGGGGTCTGTCGGGGTGACTTCTTTCACATCGTGTGAAGGGATGTCTCTGCATTTTCTGTTGTTAGTTCTGTATCAGCCAAAAAGCTAAGTGCTGGCAGTGTTTTGGTGTTGTCTTTTCTGTGGCCTAGCTGTAGTCTTGTAAACATTGTCCTTCCACACCTGCTCAGATACTCAAAGCTCAGACAGCCCTCAATGCCTTAGGCAATCAAAGAGATGTATCAAGCATTGTCTCGCTGCTGATTTGTTGTAATAAAAATCTGACAGCCAGTATCTGGGGCAGAAGTATGAGGGCAGATCTGCTGGGAGATTTGGTGAGAGATTTAGGAGAAGAAAGGGGGGGGGGGTTCAGAAGCAGGCCCAAAAGGGAACAGACTGACAGGAACAGGAGAAGAGAGTTAACATGTGCCGGTTGTAGGGTAGAATAGCTGGATTAAGTTTAAACAAAGCAGGTAGAGTGCCCCAGTGGAAAGTCTAAGCTTTAAATTATATAAAAGCCTCCAGTAAGCCTTGGAAATGTTGACTTCCGAGTCAAATCCACTGCCCTCACGTGTCAGCCTGACTTCTTTACTGTATGATGCAGAGCAAGTCATTCAACCCAACTGTGTCTTATTTTCATCACCTGAGCCTCCATACTGCTCACCATTACTGCCCTCTCAAGTACAGACCTCACGTCTTCAAGCTCTGCACAAGTCCCTCACACGTGGGGCTTAGGGAAGACCTTGCTGAAGATACTGTAGCAGAGATTAGACTGCTCATGCCTCTCCCCACAAGCGTTCCTCTCTTGTTCCCACAAGCATTCTTCCTTCCCTTGCTTTTTGCTACACTGTTCCCAGCTGCCCGGTTGTTCCATTTTTAAAATTAATTAATTTATTTATGTATGTATTTATTTATTTATTACGGTTTATTCACTTTGTATCCCAGCTCTAGTGCCCTTCCTCATCCCCTCCCTCCCTCTTCTCCTCCCATGCTCTGTCCCTAGTCCACTGATAGGGGATCTGACCATAGTGTATCAGGTCATCAGGGCTGGCTGCATTGTCTTCCTCTGTGGCCTGGTAAGGCTGCTGCCCCTTAGGGGGAGGTGATCAAAGAGCCAGGTACTGAGTTCATGTCAGAGACAACCCCTGTTCCCCTTACTAGGGAGCCACTTGGACACTGAGCTGTCAAGGGCTACATCTCTGCAGGGGTCTTAGGTTATCTCCATGCACTGTCCTTTGTTGGAGTATCAGTCTCAGAAAAGAGCCCTGGGCCCAGATTTTTTGGCTCTGTTGCTCTCCTTGTGGAGCTCCTGTCCTCTCCAGGTCTTTTTATCTCTCCCTTCTTTCATAAGATTCCCTGCACTCTGCCCAAAGTTTGGTTATGAGTCTCAGTATCTGCTTTGATACACTGCTGGGTAGAGTCTTTCAGAGGCTCTTTGTGGTAGGCTCCTGTCCTGTTCCCTGTTTTCTCCCTCTTCCGATGTCTATCTCATTTGCCTTTCTGAGTGAGGATTGATCCTCTTTTCCAGGGTCCTCTTTCTTGTTTAGCTTTTTTAGGTGTACAGATTTTAGTCTGATTATCCTATATTATATGCCTAATATCCACTTATAAGTGAGTATATACCATGTATGTCTTTCTGCTTCTGGGATACCTTAATCAGGATGATCTTTTCTAATTCCCACCATTTGCCTGCAAATTTCATGATTTCTTATTTTTAATTGCTGAGTAGTATTCCATTGTGTAAATGTACCACAATTTCTGTATCCATTCCTCAAATGAGGGACATCTGGGTTGTTTCCAGTTTCTGGCTATTATGAATAAAGCTGCTATGAACATGGTTGAGCAAAAAGATGCTCAAGTATACAACAAGGACATTTGCTCAACCATTTGTTCCATTTGAAGCAATTCCACTCCATCTCCAACTTGTGTGCTCAGGTTTCACTGGATGTCAAAGCTGTGCCTGGCAGTAAACATGTTCCCCCTCAAGATGGCACTTAATAATGGTCAGCTCATATTTGAAATGTCAACCTCAGCCAGAATGAAGTTTGTCAGAATCTCTCTGCCTAATGTATACTGTTTTCACCTAGTAGTTTTAGATCAAGAATTAATAAAATCATATGGCTTCAAAATCACAATAATTAACTGGGCACAGACATTTTCCTGTCATCCCAGGATTAGGAAAACTGAGGCATAAGGAACCTGAGTTCAAGACTAACCTGAGCTACATAGTGAGACTGTATTAAAAGTCAATTATCCAGGGGTAGTAGTTATTGTCATGTTATTGTAACAAAAGCGACTTAAATAATAAAGCATTTATTTGGCCCATAGATCAAGAGCATAGTCCATCAGAGCAGACGTGTCATAGGTGAAAGAGATTGAAACAGCTCGTCACGTTGTGTTTAATTGGGAAACAGAGAGAGATGAATGATTGGCACTCAGCTTCCTTTTCCTTTTCATTCAGTCCAGGGCTCCAGCACTTGGAATGCTGCCATCTACAATTAAAGTGAACCTCTTACCTCAGCTAACCTAACCTATCCCTCACCAGTGTCCCCAGGTTCTTGTTTGCTAGGTTACTCTAGATTCTGAGACACCAAGAATGCCAGCCATCATACCCTCTCATAGGATCATGGTGAGAGTTCAAAATGTGAGAGTCTGAGGCGCAGCGACTGTTTGGTAACTAGTTGCCAAGGCACAGCGACTGTTTGGTAACTAGTTGCCTCTTCCCTGTCCTCTCTCACTGGGAGAGCACCACTCACACCTTCACCATGGTTTTCCAGACCCAACCCCTAAACCATGAATTTCCAGGCCAAAAGCCACCTAATCTTCTAACATCATAAGGGGTGTCTGAGGACTGGGAACCTCCTTCCAACCCATCACCAGCAACCAGGAGGGCCCTGAGTTGAAGTAGCCTCCAGATGAATCTTTAAAGTCACTGCTCAGGTAAGATGAACTCCTTTGATGACACAAAGACATGAGTGAAGACTCAGTCCACTGAGGACAAAGTGCACAGCATAGCCCCCGGGACCTGGAGGCTTCACTTGCATCTCACTTGAATTTAAATCTCAGAACCAGTCTTGAGAAAGAGAGAGAGCTATTGTCACACCTTGGGGTCAAGAAGAACAAGGTTGGGAGAAGTAAAGGCTCACAGTTGAAGAACTGTAGTTCAGCCTTCACTGTCACGACTCACACACTCAATGTCTCTGTCCTCCTTTCTCTGGCATCATGGCAATGAGGGCAGTCACACCAACCAGACATGCACAGGTTCTGGGTGCCAAGGGCCTGGCCTGAACCTGAAGTTAGGTAGACCTCACCAGCCTGCACTGGGGTCCTGTTTGGAGGAACTGAGACAGGTCTGTGGTTGGGGAGGGACAGGCAGACTCACCAGGCCGGACCTGCACACAAGATGTGTATCAGGATAAGCATAGAGGATAGGTGTGGTGCAAGAAGCTGTGAGTTGACCAGAGTTCACATAGTGGCTGCACTAGAGAGCACACAGAGAACATGTGCCTTGCTTGTGTCTCTGTGCCACATGAGTGGGAAAGAGGGTTCCTTGCAGGAAGGGGTCTGATCTCGTGAGCCCCAAAGGAAGTGAGAGGTCATTTTCCCTGGGAAACAGCTGCTTTAGGCAGAGCAGGAGGGTTCTGCCGGAGAGTGCAGGTAGATTATCTGTGTCTTCATACCACCTGAATGAGCTAAGATGTCCCTGGGGATCAGGGGCTTCCCAGGGAAGAGAGAGGGTCCAGGAGAAGATCAGGACTTCTGGCAATTAGCTGTGAAGTGGCCAGCATGGGAGTGCAGGTCTGCCATAACTTTTATTTGTTTGAAAAGTTTCTATCTTTATATATTGTAGCTTGAGCATATCTATCCCAACCCTTCTCACTCCAGCACACCTACTCCCATTTTCATGCCCTCTCCCCCGTTTTATTGTGTTGTTGTCTTGTTTGATATTGATGATAATTTTTAAATCTCTCAGTTCAGTTAGTGCTGCTAGATGGAATAGTGAATGCTGTTGGCTTGATCTTGTGATAATCATGCACAAGTTACCATGGCTATAGTGAGTTCATCAGTGCAACAACCAAGTGCTGCCCAGAAAAAAAAAAAAAAAAAACACATGGCAGTACTCCATCCTGTCATCTAGCTTTTTCATTCTTTCTGCCACCTCTTTGCAATGTTTCCAGAGCCTTGGTGACCCCACTTGGATATCCTGCCTAGGACCAAGCACACAACAGAAACTTAATCAGCATTTTGACTATTAGACTGTCTTAATTGAGGCCCACTGCAGAGAGAAGCCTCTCTAGCCAAGGCTGAGAGAAACACTATCTATGTGCATGAACATAAACTTCAGAAGTAGTTTAAAGGTGTGTCCATTTATCAAAACAACAGAGCCTTTGACCCCTGAGCCAAGAGCTTTAGACCATGTTTATAGTACCAGGCATGAATTTCCTCCTGTGGAATTTAAATCTAATAAGAATCTCTCAGATCTACTCAGAGAGCAGTTGGTTACTCTATGACCTTCATGCCACTTTTGAACCAGTGAGCACGTCTTGCCTGGAAGGTCAGCATTGTAACCCTCAGGGTCATCCGAAGAGTATTGATGGCTTTTGTCCTCCAGTGACCCCCTGGTGCCTCCTAATGCTATGAAAGCTGCTAGCAGGATGGGAGAGCTTCAGTGTGCGTTTGGTTTCTCTACATCCTGTAACAAACAGTATGTTGTATCTTCAGCAATAGAGTCTTAACTCTAGTTGTGGTGGACTGTCAAGAACAATTACAAGTTTTGCTGTTTTGCAAGTCCCTGCTTCTTCCCTGACACTGAGGGAGGTACTCCATGTTTGTCACTGGGATTTGCCCTTTTTAACTCATGCCTTTTGAGGAAAGCACTGTGCACCCATTATTCAGTATTTAACATTTATTTAAGTTATATTTTTGATAAGCTGATTGTCTTAGGGTTGTTATTGTTGTGATGAAACATGACCAGAGCAACTTGAAGAGGAAAGAGTTTATTTGGCTTATTACTCATCATCAAAGGAAATTAAACAGGGCTTAAACAGGGCAGGAGGCAGGAGCTGATGCAGAGGCCATGAAGGGGTGCTACTTACTGTCATACAACACATGGCTTGCTTCACACAGCATGCTCATCCTGCTTTCTCATAGAACCTAGGACCACCAGTCCATGGTTAGCACTACCCACAGTGGGCTAGACACTACCACGTCAATCATTAATTGAGAAAATGCCCTATAGGCTTGCCTACAGAAGGATCTTATAGAGGCACTTATTTTTTATTTTTTATTAATTAATTCAATTTGTATCTCAGTCATAGACTCCTCCATCCTCTCCTCCCTGTCCTACCATCCCTCCCACATTCCCCCTTCCATATTCCTCAGAATAGGGGAGTCCCCCTACCCTCACACCCCAGTTCATCTAGTCATATGAGGACTGAGTCCATCTTCCTCCCCTGTGGCCTGGTAGAGCAGTCCCATCAGGGGGACATGATCAAAAGGCAGGCAACATAGTCCATGTCAGAGATATCCCACACTCCCCTAACTAGTGGGCCTGCATGAAGCCTAAGCTGCCCACCAGCCACTTATATGTAGAGGACCTATATCGAGACTAGGCGTTGTCCTTGGTTGGTGCTTCAAACTCCATAGGCCCCTCTGGGCCTTGGTTGGTTGTCTCTGTTGGTCTTCTTGTGGAACTTTTGTCACCTCTAGGTCCATTTATCCTTCCTCCCTCTTTTCCAGTAGACTCTATATGCTTCTCTCAATGTTTGGCTGTGAGTCTCAGCATCTGTTTCAAGGCGTTGCTGGGTGGAGCCTCTAGGAGGACAGCTCTGGCAGCTCCTGTCCGTGTGTCAGAACACTGTTAATAGTGATAGGGGCTGGCTTTCTTCCAGGAGGTGGGTCTTAGGGCTGGGCCCAGCACTGGTTGGAACAACCCTCAGTATCTGCTCTATCTGTTCTCCCTTTGCCCCTGCAGGTTTTGAAGGTAGAGTAAGTTTCGGATTGAGGTTTTTGTGAATGGGTTGGTAAACTCCATCCACCGGAAGTCCTTCTTAGCTGCCTTTAGTTTGTATCAATTTAACATAAAACCAGCCAACACAATTAACCCCTTGTCAGCTTGATACACTAACAAGTCACCATCAATCTACCTTTCCTTTTTCTTTCTTTCTTTCTTTTTCTGAGACAGGGCTTCTCTGTGTGGTCCTATACTCACTCTGTAGATCAGGCTGGCCTCAAACTCAGAGATCTACTTTCCTTGGCCTTCCTGAGTGTTGGAATTAAAGGTGTGTACCACCACACACAGCTACCTTTACTTTTTTAAATCACTCTCAAGATCTCACATCAAAATGTAATATACTTTACAAAGTCTTACAGCTTAACAAGTCCAAACACATTAAAAATTCAGTCACTTTAATACATCTAGTTTCTTTAAAAATCCAAAATCTCTTTTAAAAGTTTGAATATTTCAATTGTAGGCTCCTATAAAAAAATCAAAACTAAGTTACATACTGTAAGACCTGCACTCCCGATGCAGGGACTCCGAACCGCTCCCTCACAATGAGACTCACAGACAGTGGTTTGATGCAAAAGCAAGAGGACAAGCTGAGCCCGCTCTTGGTACCTTGGGCAGACATGGCCTGAGCCAGGCAGACTTGGCCACAGACATGAGTGGCCAGCCTGCTGCACTGCGGATGTTAGAAGTCTTCCTACAGAAGGCAGGAAGAGCAGATCCAGAGATCCTGATTTTAGAGGCAAGTTGACCCTGAAGCCAGGTCCTCGAGCTAATTGTGTGAACTCATGCTGCACTCAGTGTTCTCCCAAACTCTCCAGCACCTTGTCCGTGGCAGGCCGGGCAGCTGCCTTGTACTTTGGGAAAATGGCAGGTAATGGGGATGAACTTGGATTCTGATCTATGTGGTGTCCTCCTGCCTGCCTTGATTGAGTTCCTTCCAAAGAAGATGCTGTGATGAGATGTGTGTTCAAGTCCAAAACTGGGGAGGTGAATCCTCATGTGAAGTAGTTGGAGAGGGTAGTGGGACAGGAGGGGTGAAGTCCAGCAGAGTACAAAGTGGCAAAATGTGGAGCAGGTTACACCAAGAGCAAATGTCTTAGTTTATTTTCCATTGCCAGGACAGAAAACAGAGACTGAGCAACTTTTGTATTTTGATTCATTTATTGATTGGTTAGTTGTTTGACTGGTTGGTTGTTTGATGTTTCCAAAATCACCATATGGAAAGGGTGGCCCTGAGCTTTGACTCTGCTGCCTCCGTCTTCTGAGTGATAAATTATAGGACCATATCATGCTCAGTGATTTCTTTAAAATACATATTTGGTTATAGTTCTGGAGGCTAAATATAATGTGTATATTTATGCTCCATCTTTCTTTCTCTTTTTTAGGAACTATTCCAGAAATATATCAAAATGAAGGAAAAGAGAATCTTTACCCTACATGGTACTTGAAAATGGAGAATTTGCCCCAAAAATTCACACAGCTACTACTCCTACAAAAATCTTGCCCAAGAGGCTGGGAGACCTTGATCAGGAAAAGCAGGCATCAATATGGACCAAGGGAGAAAGAACGTCTGATTGAGATCCAAGACTTATTCGCCCCAAGCCCGGGTACCCAGGAAGAGCCTCAGCTAGTCATATTATATGGGGCTGCTGGGACTGGGAAGTCAACACTGGCCAGGCATGTGAGCAGAGCCTGGGAGGAAGGCCAGCTCTACAGGGATCACTTCCAGCAAGTCTTCTTCTTCAGCTGCAGGGAGCTGGCCCAGTGCCAGCAGCTGAGTCTGGCAGAGCTCATAGCACAGGGCCAGACTGTGCCCACAGCTCCCATCAGGCAGATCCTGTCTCAGCCTGAGAAGCTGCTCTTCATCCTGGATGGCATAGATGAGCCAGCATGGGTCTTGGAGGGGCAGAATCCTGAGCTGTGTCTGCACTGGAGTCAGACACAGCCAGTGCACACACTGCTGGGCAGTTTGCTGGGGAAATCCATCCTCCCGGGGGCTTCCTTCCTGCTCACAGCTCGGACCACAGCTCTCCAGAGGCTCATTCCTTCCTTGGGGCGGCCACGGTGGGTGGAAGTCCTGGGCTTCTCTGAGTCAGGACGGAAGGAATATTTCAGAAAATATTTTGCAAAGGAAAAAGACGCATTTAAAATTTTTATCTTTGTTGAATTAAACCCAGAACTCTCAACCCTGTGTGTGGTTCCCTGGGTGTGCTGGCTGGTCTGCACTTGCCTGTCACAGCAGATGGAGCAGGGAGGACACCTCTCCCTGACCTCACACACCACCACCGCTCTCTGCCTGAAATACCTTTCCCAGTCAATCCAAGGTCAGCACCTGGAGACCCAGCTCAGGGCTCTCTGCTCAGTGGCTGCTGAGGGGATCTGCATAAGAAGGAGCCTGTTCAGTGAAAGCGACCTCCGTAAGCAAGGGTTAGCTCAGGCTGACATTGCCACTTTCCTGAAGATCGGTGTCCTTCAACAGCAGCCCGGCTCTCTGAGCTGCAGCTTTGCCCACTTGTGTCTCCAGGAGTTCTTTGCAGCGATGGCCTGTGTCCTGGGGGATACTGAGGAGAAAGGTGATGGTACGAAAAACTACAGAATAGTGGAAACACTGATGGAAGTGTATGGAAGACAAGACCTGTTCAGCGCACCCACTATTCGCTTTCTGTTTGGCCTTTTGAGTGAGCAGGGAGCGAACGCGATGAAGACACTCTTCAACAGCTGGTTGCCTCTGCTCACACCGTGGGAACTCCTGGGGAAAGCCAGGGCATTGCCCCAGCACCAGCACCTCTGTTCTCTGGGGTTGTTTCACTGCCTCTATGAGATTCAGAATGTGGAGTTCCTGACACAGGTGCTGCATAATCTTCAAAAGAAGGAGGTGCATGATCCCACACATATGGCACACGCTGTTTTCCAGCCAAACGTGAGTCACCTGGTGGTCCGCACAGATGTGGAGCTCATGGTGGTCACTTTGTGCATTAAGTTCTGCCGCCACGTGAAGACACTCCAGCTGAACGGGGCAGGGCAGCAGCGAACGACGCTAATGGCTCCAAGGATGGTTCTGTGAGTATCCAGACACAGCCCTCCCTCCAGCTTCCCCGTGGATCCCACCAGCCCTCATGTCTGAGCCAGCAGCACTCTTGGCTGGTTCCAGGGCAGCAGGATACAGGTCACCAGTGACATGTAACTGCTGGATCTGACCACTTTTCTCTGTTCACCTCTGTGTGCCTGAGCATGGGACGGGACTATGAACTTCTGTCTCTTCTGTCTCTTCCTGTGCCTCCCTGAGGATCAACCAGCTCTTCCAACCCAAATCATCTTCACCCTTCACAGGCCACAATAGCCACAGTTACTGATCCTCTCTCTTAACATGCTTTCTCTCTGAGAAACTTCTCATTCCTGCAGGCGCCATCCCCTATTCCCATGACAGTGATGTTGGCCCTGAGGGTTTCCCTCATTACCTCAGAATGCATATGTATGATAATCCCTATGTTTTCACTGCCCAGATAACTACCTTCTATGTGAAAACGTGAGGCAACCTATGGGTACCCACCCAGGGTATCCACCCACCCTGGTACATCAAATCACAGCAGGAATAAGCACATCCTCTCCCATTGAGGCTAGACAAGGCAGCCCAGCTATGTGAAAGGGATCCAAAGCCAGGCAACAGAGTCAGGGATGTACCTGCTCCAACTGTTAGAGAACCCACATGAAAAACAAGCTGCACATCTGCTACATATGTGTAGGGGGGCTAGGTTCAGCCCATGCATGCTCATTGGCTGGTGATTCAGACCCTAAGGTTTACTCTGTAAGTCTTCTCATAGTATCCTTGGCCACCCCAGCTTTCTCATTCCTTCCCCCCAACTCTTCCACAGAACTCCCTGAGTTCTGCCCATTGTTTGTCTGTGGGTCTCTGCATCTGTTTCAATCTTCTGCTGGGTGGAGCCTCTAAAAAAACAGTTATGCTAGGCTTCTGTCTGCAATTATAATAGTCTTGGTCCTCCTCCCAAGGTTCCAGGCCGCGGGTGAGGAAAGGGGGTTCAGGCCGAGGGAGTGCGAGGTGCAGAGTTGCTGCACAGACACCAGGGGTCGGATGAATGTAATCTAAGGGCAAGTAGATTCAGACTCATGTGTTCCAGAAGAGAGAATTATATAGTTTTGGGAAACCAATCAGGTTCCTCCACACCATCTCCAAGCCTGCCTTTGGTTGTTCACCTCTGGGCAGACTCTCCAACATCAGGTCATGCCCCAGGCCATGAGCCCTTTGCCAGGAATGCCCGCATGTCATTAATAGTGTCAGGGGTTGGCTCTCTCCCATGGGGTGGTCTCAAGTTGGACCAATCATTTGTTGGCCATTTTCTCAATCTCTGTTCCATCTTTTCCCCTCCACATCTTGTATGCAGGGCAAGTTTTGGGTCAAAGGTTTTATGGGTGGGTTGGTGTCCCCCTCCTTCCACTGGAAGTCCTGCCTGACTAAAGAACGTGGCCTCTTCAGCCTTCATATATCCTCCTGCTAGGAGTCTCAGATAGGGTCACCCCCAAAGACTACTGGAAGTCTTCCCTCCCATCCCTTAGCTACCACCCACTGATTTCTGTTCTCTCTCCCAGTCCCCACACCTGATAACCACACCGTTCACCTCCCGACTCCCACTCCCACCCAGTTTGCTCCCTCCATTTACTTCAAATGTCTATTTTATTCTGAGTAATATTCAAGCATCCTTCCTTGGGCAGTTTTTGTTAGTTTTCTTGGGTTTGTGGATTGTAGCATGGTTATCCTATACTTTGTAGCTAATGTGAATACATAACATGAGTGTCTTTCTGGGTCTGGGTTACAACATTCAGGATGATCTTTTCTAGTTCCATCTTTTTGCCTACAAATTTCAATATGCCATTTTTTTAATAGCTGAGTAGTAATCCATTGTGTAGATGCACCACAGTTTTTTATCCATTCTTCCATTGAGGGACATTTGGGTTGTTTCCAGTTCTGACTATTTCAAATAACACTTCTATGAACAAAATCGAGTAAGTGTCCTTGTGGTATGGTAGAACATCTTTTGGGTATACTCAGGAGGGTAATAGCTGGGCCTTGAGAAAGAACTATTCCCAATTTTTTAAGAAACTGCCAGATTGATTTCCAAAGTGGTTGTACAAGTTTTCATTTCCACCAGCAGTGGAGGATTGTTCCCCTTGCTCCACATCTATACCAGCATGTGCTGTCACTTGAATTTTTTTAGACAACAAATGGGTATAGGATGGATCTCGGTCATTTCTATTTGTATTTCTCTGATGGCTAAGAATGCTAATATTTTTTAAGTGCTACTTGGCCATTCCTCTGTTGAGCTCTCCGTTTAGCTCTGTACCCCATTTTTAAATTGGGTTATTAGGTTTGTTGAAGTTTAATTTCTTGAGTTCTTTTTATATTCTGGATATTAGCCCTCTGTCACATGTAGGGTTGATGAAGACCTTTTCCTGTTTTGTAGGCTGCCATTTTGTTCTATTGACGGCCTCCTTTGCCTTACAGAAGCCTTTTGGTTTTATAAAATCCCACTTATTAATTTGCTGATTACAGTGACTGAGTTCTTGGTGTTCTGTTCAGGAAGGTGTCTTCAATATTTTCAAGGCTCTTCTCCACTTTCTCTTCTATTAGATTTAGTGGATCCAGTTTTGTATTGAGGTCTTTGATCTACTTGGACTTGAGTTTTAGGCAGGGTGATGAATATGGATCTATTTTATTCTTCTACATGCAGACATCCAGTTAGACCTGCACCATTTGTTAAAGATGCTCTTTTCTTTCCATTGTATGGTTTTGGTTACTTTGTCAAAAATTAAATGTCCATAAGTATGTGGGTTAATTTCTGGGTCTTCAATTTGATGTCATTGATCAATCTGTCTGTTTTTATACCATGTATACCTGGGATGAAGCCTACTTGGTCATGGTGAATGATATCTTTGTTGTGTTCTTAGATTCAGTTTGCGAGTATTTTATTGAGTATTTTTTCATCAATGTTCATAAGGGAGATTGTCCTGAAATTCTCTTTCTTTGTTGGGTTTTTGTGTGGTTTAGGTATCAGGGTAACTGTGGCCTCATAGAATGAGTTTGGCAATGTTCCTTCTGTTTCTATTTTGTGGAATAGTTTGAGGAGTATTGGTGTTAGCTCTTCTTTGAAGGCCTGGTAGAATTCTGCACTGAACCCACCTGGCCCTGGGCTTATTATTATTATTATTATTGGATGGGAGACTTTTAATGACTGCTTCTGTTTCCTTAGGGTAAAGTTATAGGTCTATTTAAATTGTTTACCTAATCTTGATTTAACATTGGCATGTGGAATCTATAAGGAAAATCAATTATTTCATCTAAATTTTTACAATAATGTGGTGTACATGCTTTTGAAGCATGACCTTATGATTGTTCGGATTTCCTCAGTGTCTGTCATTATGTCCCCCTTTTCATTTCTGATTTTGTTGATTTGGATTCTCTCTTTCTGCCTTTTAGTTAGTTTGACTAAGGGTTTTTCTATCTAGTTGATTTTCTCAAAGAACCAGCTCTTGGTTTCATTTATTCTTTGAATTGTTTTTTTTTGTTTGTTTGTTTGTTTCTAAATTATTGATTTCAGCCCTGAGTTTGATTATTTCCAGCAGTCTACTCCTCTGGGGTGTGTCTGTTTCTTTTTATCTAGGGCTTTCAGTTGTGCCATTAAGTTGCTTGTCTCCAATTTCTTTATGATTGCACTTAGTGCTATGAACTTTCCTCTTTGCACTGCTTTTACTGTGTTCCATAAATTTGGGTAGGTTGTGACTTCATTTTCATTGAATTTTAGGAAGTCTTTAATTTCTTTGTTTATTTCTCCCCTGACCCAGGTGTCACTGAGTTGTTCAGTTTCCATGTGTGTGCATGCTTTTTGTTATTTCTGTTTTTGTTGAGATCAGATTTAGTTCATGGTCTTCTGATAGGATACAAGAGATTGTTTCAATCTTCTTGTATCTGTTGAGGCTTGCCTTGTGCCCGACTATATGGTCAAATTTGGAGAAGGCTCCATGAGATGCTGAGAAGTTGTATTTTTTTGTGTTTGGATAAAAAGTTCTGTAGACATCTACTAGGTCCAATTGATTTAAGACCTTTGTAAGTTTCATTATTTCTCTGTTTAGCTTCTGTCTCAATGATCTGTCCCTTGATGAGAGTAGAATGTTGAGTTCTCCCATGAATGGGTTGGAATCAATGTGTGATTTAAGTTTTAATAATGTTTCATTTGTGATGCAGGTGCCCTTGTATTTTGTGGCATCAATGTTCAGGATTATTATGTCCTTCTGGTGAATTTTTCCTTAGATGAGAATGAAGTGTCCCTCCCCATCTCTTTCCAATAATTTTGGTTGAAAGTGTATTTTATTAGATATAAGGATGGCTTCTCTAGCTTTCTGTGTCTACTTTCTTGGAAAACCTTTTTCCAGCCTTTTACTCTGAGGTAGTGTCTATCTTTGTTGCAGAGGTTGTTTTTTGAATGCAGCAGAATGTTAGATCCTGTTTCCACAACCATCTTGTTAGTCTGTGTCTTTTTATTTAGGAGTTAAGTCCATTTATGTTGATAGATAGTAGTGACCAATGAATGTTAGTTCCTTTTATTGTGGTGATAGTGTTTGTGTGCTTGGTTTTTTGTTTGTTTGTTTTTATTTTTGTTGTTGTTGTTGTGAAGTTATCTGTATCCTATGTTTTCTTGTGTGTAGTTGGATTGGAGTTTTCCTTCTAGTGTCTTCTATAGGTAGGGGTTATTATTGTATATATTGTTTAAATTTAGTTTTGTCCTGGATTATTTTGTTTACTTCTATGTTTATTGAAAGTTTTGCTGAGTATAGTAGCCTGGGTTGGCATCTGTGGTCTCTTAGTGACATCTGCCCAGGCCCTTCTGGCTTTCAGTCTCTGTTGAGAAGTCTGGTGTGATTCTCATAGGTCTGACTTTATATGTTATGTGGCCTTTTTCTCTTGCCGCTTTTAATATTTTTTCTTTGTTCTGTAGATTTAGTGTTTTGATTATTATGTGGAGGGAGAAATTTCTTTTCTGGTCTGGCCTAATTGTTGTTCTGTAGTAGGCCTCTTGTATGTTTAAGGACATCTCCTTCTTTAAGTTGGAAAATTTTTCTTCTATGATTTTCTTGAAAATATTTTCTGGACCTTGGAGTCTGGAATCTTCTTTTTCGTCTATTTCTATTATTCTCAGGTTTCATCTTTTCATGGTGTCCTTGATTTCTTGGATGTTTTGTGTCAGGAACTTTTCAGTTTTTATGTCTCTTTTTGACAGATGTATCGATTTCTTCAATTGTATCTTCAGTGCCCGAGACTCTCTCCTCCATTTTTTGTATTCTGTTGGTGATGCTAACCTCTGTGGTTCCTGATCTCTTTACTAAGTTTTCCATCTCCAGGAGTTTCTCAGTTTGTGTTTTCTTTATTGTTCTAATTCTGTTTTTATGTCTTGCACCATTCCTTCTGTTTGATTATGGATTCCTGTCTGTCCATGACGACCTCTATTTGTTTAGCTGTATTTGCCTGTATTTCTTTGAGAGCTTTGTTTGTTTCCCCTTTATGTGCCTCTAATAACTGAATAAGCATATATTTAAGATGATTTTCCTGTGTTTCAGATGCATTGGAGCATCCATTGACTTGGGGGATTGCTGGTGAAGCAATGATGTTCTAGGTGATGTTAGCTGTGATCTTACACCAGCCTTTAGCCATCTGGTTGCCCGTAGCCTTGGCTGTTTGTTCCTAGAACCTGTACTACAGACTGGGTCCACCTGTCTCTGGAGTCTAGAGTTGTCTTCAGAAAGATGAGAGATGTCTAGGGGTTTGAGAATGGGTGCTGGTGATTCAGATGCAGCTAAGGAAGGAAGGTCACAGGCACATGTGCACAGACACAGGAGTGTTCAAGGGAGCATTCCTTGAAGGCCAGGGCAAGTGCATGCATATGCCTGGAAGGCTGAGGCTCAAGCCCCGTGGGGGTGCTGGCATGGTTTGTGGGTGCAATACACATGTGCCCTGAATGGCTCAGTGTGGATAGCAATTCCAGGTTGTCTAAGATGGGAGCTGAGTCATGGCCTACAGGCCTGCCAGACTGTGTTCCTGTCACTCAGATCCGAATGGGTTGTGCCATCTTGAATCCAGGAATCAGGTGCTTCTTCTGTTGGCCTGGTGTCCATGGGGTGAACCACAGAACAGTGGCTTGGACGTTGGAAATGCCGTCCCAGGAATCCTGATGCTGCCCACAGCCGAGTGGGAGGGATCCAATATCTGGTCGCTAGAGTTGAGGGTCCCTACACCTGGGGCTCTACTTGCACTTGCTGGAGTATGCAGGCAGCGCATGGCCATGGTCAGTGACTCTCAGATCTGGGCTACAGCCAAGGGGGCCCTGGATCTAACTGACCAGAGATGCCCCAGGAATCCTGGTGCTGCCTCCCACAGGGGAGCAGGAGGGATCCAAAGTCTGGCCGCAAATGCAGAGGGTCCTGGACCTGGGGCTTGCCCTCGTCAGAGTGGTTCATTTCACCACTCCCAGAGCCTGGAAACTGCCACCTGGATCTGATAGGCCCCAACTCATGAGTTGTCTCCTCTAGTCTGGGAAGCCTCAGAGTCAAAGCCCTGGATCCAGCTGCCTGTCCACTCACCAGTTTTGGAGTTTCACATCCTCTGTCTTTCAGATACGGTGCATACTTATTGCCACCATCTTGGAACTGCCAGCTGAAGATGTTCATTGTCTGCAGTTCTCTGGTAGAATTTTGGGGGACACTTACATATACAATCATATTATCTGTGAATAGTGATGCTTTGATTTCTTTATTTCCAATTTGTATTCCCTTGATGAACTTGTGTTGTCTTATTGCTCTAGCTAAAACTTCAATTACTATATGGAATAAATATGGAGAAACTGGGAAGCTTTGTCTTATCTTTGATTTTAGTAGAACTTCCTTAAGTTTCTCTCCATTTAATTTTATGTTAGCTATCAGATTGCTATATACTGCCTTTATATTGCTGTATATTACAGAGTTGTATATATCTATCTATAGCCTTTATTGAACTTAGTTATGCACCTTGTATCTCTGATCTCTCTGATACTTTTAACATGAAGGAGTGTTGGGTTATGTCAAAGGCTTTTTTCTGATCTGATTAGATGATCATGTGGGGTTTTTTTTCTTCAGTTTGATTATATGGTGGATTTCATTGATGGCTTTCCATATATTGAACCATCCCTGCATCCCTGGATGAAGCCCACTTGACATTGTGGATGTTTTTGTTATATTCTTGGATTTGGTTTGTGAGCATTTTTGCATCAATGTTTGTAAAGTAAATTGATTTGAAATTCTCTTTATGTTGAGTCTTTGTGTGGTTTTGGTATCAGGGTAACTGTAGCTTCATAGACTGAGTTTGGTAATGTTCCTTCAGTTTCAATTTTGTGGAATAGTTTGAGGAGTGTTTGTGTTAGCTCCCTTTTGAATGATTAGTAGAATTCTACGCTAAAATTATCTGGCCCAGGGATTTTTTTTTTTTTTTTTGGATAGGAGATTTTAATGACTGTGTCTATTTCCTTAGGGATTATAGGCCTATTGAAATTGTTTAGGGAATCTTGATTTAGATATGGCAAATGGTGTATATCAAGAAAGTTATCCATTTCATTTGGATTTCCAATTTTGTGGAGTACAGGCTTTTTTTTTAAGATTGAATATAGTCATTTATTTGAATTTCAATATTGATCTCATGTACATTGAACTTGCCAAAGTATTTCATTAAATGTTTTTTTTATTTTTTTAATATTAGTTATAGTTTACTAACTTTGTATCCCAGCTGTATCCAGCTCCCTCGTTCCCTCCCAATCCCACCCTCCCTCCCTCATCTCCTCCCTGTCCCTTTCCAAGTCCACTGATAGGGGTAGACCTCCTCCCCTTTTATCTGACCCTGGTTTATCAGGTATCTTCAGGACTGGTTGCAAAGTCCTCCTCTGTGGCCTAGCAGGGCTGCTCCTCCCTCGGGAGGGGAGGGTCAAAGAGCCCACCATTGAGTTCATGTCAGAAATAGTCCCTGTTCCCCTTACTAGGGTACCCACTTGGATATTAAGCTACCATGGGCTACATCCGAGCAGAGGTTCTAGGTTATATCCATATATGGTCCTTGGTTGGAGAAACAATCTCATAAAAGACCCCTGTGCCCAGATATATTTGGTCCTTGTGGAGCTCCTGTCCTCTCCAGGTCATATTAACTCCCCCTTCTTTCTTATGATTCCCTGCACTCTGCTGAAGGTTTGGTTATGAGTCTTAGTATCTGCTTTGATACACTGCTAGGTAGAGTCTTTCAGAGGCCCTCTGTGGTAGTCTCCTGTCCTGTTACTTGTTTTCTCCTATGTCCAATGTCCATCCCATTTGTCTTTCTCAGTGAGGATTGATCATCTCACCCTGAGTCCTCTTTCTTGTTTGTCTTCTTTAGGTGTATAGATTTCAGTATGTTCATCCTATCTTATAGGTCTATATAAGTGAGTATATACCATGTGTGTCTTTCTGTTTTGGGGATACCTCACTCAGCATGATCTTTTCTAGGTCCCACCATTTGCCTGAAAATTTCATGATTTCCATGTTTTCCTTGCTGAGTAGTAGTCCATTGTGTAAAAGTACCACAATTTCTGTATCCATTCCTCAAATGAGGTACACCTGGATTGTTTCCAGGTTCCGGCTATTATGAATAAAGCTGCTACAAACATGGTTGAATATATAAAGAATTAAAGAAATTTAAAAAAAAAACAAATTAAGCAATCTGATTAAAAATGGGATACAGAGCTAAACAGAGAATTCTCAGTAGAGGAATACAGAATGGCAGAGAAACACTTAAGGAAATGTTCAATGTCCTTAGCCATCAGAGAGATGCAAATCAAAATGACCCTGAGATTTTACCTTGCGCCTATCAGAATGGCTAAGATAAAAACCTCAAGGGACAACACCTGCTGGAGAGGTTGTGGAGAAAGGGTAACCCTCTTCCACTGCTGGTGGGAATGTAAACTGGTACAACCACTTTGGAAATCAATCTGGTGCTTTCTCAGACAATTAGGAATAGTGCTTCCTCAAGATCCAGCTATACCACTCCTAGGCATATATCCAAAAGATGCTCAAGTACACAACAAGGACAGGCGTTTGAAGTAAGACTTAATGATTCTTTGGATTTCCTCAGTATCTGTTTTTATATACCCCTTTTTGTTTCTGACTTCATTAATTTGGATACTGTCTCTCTGCCTTTTAGTTAGTTTGTCTAGGGGTTTGTTTATCTTGTTGATTTTCACAAAGAAACAGCTCTTGGTTTTGTTGATTCTTTGTATTGTTCTCTTTGTTTCTAATTTATTGATTTCAGTCTTGAGTTTGAGTATTTCCTGCTATCTACTCCCCTTGGGTATGTTTTCTTTTTTCTGTTATAGAACTTACAGGTGTGCTTTTAAATTGCTAGTATGAGATCTCTCCAATTTCTTTATGAAAGCTCTTAGTGCTATGAACTTTCATCTGAGAACTGCTTTCATTGTGTCCCAAAAGTTTGGGTATGTTGTGACTTCATTTTCATTGAATTCTAGAAAGCATTTCTTTATTTCTTTCTTTATTTCTTCCCTGACACAGTGGTCATTGAGTAGAGAATTGTTAAGCTTCCATGAGTTTGTAGGCTTTCTGTTATTTCTGCTGTTGTTAAATTCCAGCTTTATTCCATGATAGTCTGATAAGGTACACAGAGTTGTTTCAAATTTCTTGTAACTGTTGAGGCTTACTTTGTGACCAATTATGTGGTAAGTTTTGGAGAAGCTTCCATAGGGTGCTGAGAAGAAGG
The DNA here is from genome assembly GCA_010120015.1 of Rhombomys opimus. Classification (NCBI taxonomy): domain Eukaryota; kingdom Metazoa; phylum Chordata; class Mammalia; order Rodentia; family Muridae; genus Rhombomys; species Rhombomys opimus. Next base: position 953,268 of record REGO01000346.1, on the reverse strand, counting down.
TGTATTCTTTTGTGTTTGGGTGGAATGTTCTATAGATAGATAGATAGATAGATAGATAGATAGATAGATAGATAGATAGATAGATAGATAGATAGATATCTGTTAGGTTTTATATATACATATGTATATATATATATATATATATATATATATATATATATATATATATGTTAGGTCCATTTGATTCATGACATTTGTTAGTGTCATTATTTCTCTGTTTAGTTTCTGTCTCGATGGCCTGTCCATTGGTGAGATTGAAGTTTTGAAGTCTCTCACTATTAATGTCTGGGTTTTGATACATGAATTAAACTTTACTACTGTTTCTTTTACAAATTGTGTGGCCTTGTTTTTGGGGTATAGATGTTCAGAACTGAGATGTCATCTTGATGTATTTTTCCTTTGATGAGTATGAAATGTCCTTCCACAAACCTTTTCATTAATTTTAGTTGAAATTCTATGTTTTTACGTATTAGAATGGCTACTCCATCTTGCTTCTTGGGTCTGTTTGCTTGGAAACCTTTTTTTCCAGCCCTTTACTCTAAGGTGACCTCTATCTTTGTTGCTGAGGCTTGTTTCTCCTTTCTTTCTTTCTTTCTTTCTTTCTTTCTTTCTTTCTTTCTTTCTTTCTTTCTTTTTAGTTTGTTTTTGTTTTGTTGTTGTTTTAAAGACAGGGTTTCTTTGTGTAGCCTTGGCTGTCATGGACTCCCTTTTAGACCAAGCTTAACTCAAACTCACAGAGATCTGACTGCCTCTGCCTCCTGAATGTTGGGATTATAAACGTGCACCACCTCACCCAGCAAGTCATGTTTCTTGTATGCAGCAGAATGATAGATCTTGTTTTCTTATCCATTCTGTTTGTCTGTGCCTTTTTATCGGGTAATTGAGTCCATTGATGTTGGAATATATAAATGGCAAATGATTGTTAATTCCTGTTACTTTGATGTTGGTGGTGGTAGAGTGTGTGTGTGGGTGTGGGTGTGTTTTCCTTCTTTTGGTTTTGCTGGTGTGATGTTATTTTCCCCATGTTTTCTTGGGTGTAGTTAACATCCATCCTTGGGTTTGAGTTTTCCATCTAGTATCTTGATTTGTGGACAGATATTATTTAAATTTGGTTTCATCATGAAATATCTTGTTTTCTCCTTTTATTCTGATTAAGGGTTTTGCTGGGTATAGTAGTCTGGGTTGACATCTGTAGTCTCTTAGAGACTTCAAGATAGCTGCCCAGACCTTATGCCTTTCAAAATCTGTGTTGTGAAGTCAGGTGTGATTCTAATAGGTTTGCCTTTATATGTTACTTGCCCTTTTCCATCTGCAGCTTTTAATATTCTTTCTTTGTTCTGTACATTTAGTGTTTTGATTATTATGTGGCAGGACAATTTTCTTTTCTGTTCAAATCTATTTAATATTCTGTAAGCTTCTTGTACATTTATAGGCATCTCCTTCTTTAGGTTATTTTCTTCTATGACTTTGTTGAAAATATCTTCTGGGCCTTTCAGCTGGGAATCTCCTTCTTCCATTCCTATTATTCTTAGGTTTGATCTTTTCATAGTATCCAAAATTTCCTGGGTGTTTTGTGTTAGAGACTTTTTAGATTTAACATTTTCTTTGTCCAATATGTTAATTTCTTCTATCATATCTTCTTCTATCATACCTGAGATTCTCTTTTCCAGTTCTTGTAGTCTGCTGGAGATGCTTGCATCTGCAGTTCCTGTTCTCTTACCTAGGTTTTCCCTCTCCATGATTCCTTCCATTTGTGTTTTCTTTATTGCTTCTATTTCCATTTTCAGCTTGAACAGTTGTATTCATTTCCTTCATCTGTTTGATCGTGTTTTCCTGTATTTCTTAAAGGGACTTATTTATTTTTTCTTTATATATTTTCTCTATCATCATTATAAGATTGGACTTGAAGTCATTTTGTGCTT
>REGO01000346.1:935178-950717 GCA_010120015.1 Rhombomys opimus | reverse complement strand
TGGGCTTGCTGTGTTAGGGTATCTGGGCTTGCTGTGTTAGGGTATCTGGGCTTGCTGTGTTAGGGTATCTGGGCTTGCTGTGTTAGGGTATCTGGTTCTGATGTTGCCATTTTGCCCTGGCTCTTGCTGATTGTGTTTTACTCTGGCCTTTATCCATTTGGTTGTCCTTGGTTTTATCCATTTGGTTGTCCTTGGTTTTATCCATTTGGTTGTCCTTGCTTTTTTCCATTTGGTTGTCCTTGGTTTTGCAGGCCTGGTTATCCCCCGTGGCAAAAGGCCTCTGGTAGTCCCTGAGGATGGTGGGCCTTTGGGAATGCAGGTAGAGCTGTGGGGCTGTCATTGGAGCATACAGGGCACCAGGGGAACACATCATTGCTGGTCTTACCTGGAGGGGACCCAACAGATGGCAGCAGGCCTCTGGGAATTCAGGAAGATCTGTGAGCCAGGCAATAAAGGACACAGAGTACAGAGCAGAGTTTACCCCAAGCCTTTGAAGTCTTAATGCCTGCCCCTAGTAACATGCTTCCTTTGACAAGACCACACCTTTAAGAATCCTTAAAGAATAGCACCTACTGAGGATCACTCAAAATGCCTGATTCTGTGTAAAATCTCATTAAAAACATTACACTTACAAGCTCAAGATATTAAGGTTAATTCAGAGCATGAAAGAAAATGCATGGTATACACTTTAATCTTTTCTCTATGTACTTATCTATGGGAACACTGAGAAGGACTCTCTGTTTTCTTCTACTCACATTTATTTTGTTAATGAATCAAGGCTATCTACTCCAGGTACTAAAAGTCTAGTAGAGTACCATTTCAAACAGCATTATAGTATTCTCTAGGGAATACTCAATTGGACCAATTGCTCAATTGGACCATTTTCCTCTTCTCTCTAAGTGTCTATGGTTATAAACAAGTGAGCCATAAATGACCCTGATATAGATGTTACAAGTAGAAGTTCTGACATGGACCTTCAGAAGAATTCTGAGTATGTACAGAGACAGAGGCCAGATAGGACAAGGGAAACCAGGAACACCAGCCTGCTTGAAAAGTACAGTGGCCTTAAGAACCTGGGACTACTCCATGGGAAACTAAGAGGCTTTGTCTGCTAGTGATGAGGGAAAGTTGAGAGGGGAGGTCAGATGGGCAAGACAGGGAGACAAGCAGAAGACCATTGTGTGTGTGTGTATGTGTGTGTGTATGTATGTGTGAGCACATGTGTGCACACTTCTCTGTGTGTGGCTCATGATGGCACCACAGGCTTTGGTTCAGCCAGGAGGAGCACTTGCTGCTCTTTCAGAGGGTGTGGGTCCCTCCCAGCACCACATCCGATGGCTCACTCCGCCTTTGTGTAATCACAGTAAAGCAGCCTGCCCCTTTGTTTAAAATGTGTTTAGAGTTGTAGTTTTGTGAATTTCTTGTTTTGTTTGGTCTGTAGTGCTGGGGATCAAATGTTGCATAGACCAGGCACAGGGCTGTTCCTAGCCCCTTGGGGTTTGAAGCTTAGGCTGGCCTAAAACTCACTGTTCTCCTACCTTTGTCTGGTTGCTTGCTGGCTTTAAAGAAATGCACTACCACTCCAGGCTGATCTCTCCTCTCCTCTTCCTCCCTTCTCTGTGCTCCTCTATTCTTGTAAGGATAGAGGGACCATGTAAACCAACACAGTTCTGTCTGTGGTCATGCTCAACATTCCCTGGCTTTCTGCCCATCTCCCCTTTTCACTTTTTTTCATGGCCTCTAGAATTCTGTTCCAAAGGAAAACAAGTCATTTGTATCAAAAGGAAGAAGGCTGTCTGAATTACCAAGGCCTTCCTTTGTGTGAGGCCCTGTGCTGGGCAGTCCTGAAAAGAAAGAAAAGATGCCAGCCACCCATCCACACTCTGTGGGACACCTGGACTGAGTCAGGGAGAGAGACCCACTAAGCACACAAGACGCTGTGCTGAAGGGTGTAGATAAGGAACCCCAGAGGAGAGAGCCAAGATGTTGGAGAGGAGCATTCTGGGGATGGTGTTTTGAGGCCTGGTGCTCAGGTAGTTGGAATCTGCTTAAGTGGGGCTGTGCATCTCTGACCATGCATGCACAACCCCCATTCCTCATTTCCATCTCTATCTCTCCCTCAGGACCAGGTGGACCCCAATCACTAATGCCAGTTGGAACATTTTCTTCTTCGTTCTTAACTACACTAGAAGCCTGGAGGAGCTGGACCTCAGTGGAAATCCGCTCAGCTATCTTGCAGTGCAGAGTCTTTGTAGCACCCTGAAACATCCTGGCTGCCACCTGAAGACCTTGTGGTAAATCTGGCCTGGGTTCACCCCTGAAACAGGAGACCAAAGGGAAAAGCAGAGTCTAGAGTGAGGCTTGGTATTCAACAAATAGTCACTGAACCCTTTGACCACACCTGTAACAGATGCCAGACTTGCACTGATAAACAAATGGGATTCTATTTTGGGGGATCATGAGAAACTGACATTTTTTCAAGGAACACCACTAGCTGGTGGTAACACAAGGTTTCATGAAGGCTCAAGTGGAATAAGAACGTGAGGAGGTGGCTAGAAGGGTAAAGAACAGAAGAGGGAAGCTAAATAAAGCATGAGGGAGGAAATCTCCAGGCCCAGAGAAAGGCCTCTCCCCCCATTCCTCCTGCTCTCTGCCCTCAAACCAGCTTTCTATTATGTTTCTATTTCTATTTCCAGTTTCTGTTTCCGTGAACTCCATTTTTACTAAAATCTACTTGACGAGTGAAATAGTGCCCTATTCTGTGTCTGGCGAATTTCACATCAATTGGCCCTGGGCCTCATGGAACTCTACCATGACCAGTGGCAGCAGAACAGTGGTCCCAACCTGTACTCCCTTGCTCCTGCAGCTCAGCTGTAAAAAATATCCACACAGACTAAAACAAAACAAAAACACTCCAGGGAGCTAAGCACTGCCAGCACAGCATGCCAGGGCTCACAAAGGGAACCCTGAGCTCAGTGCCCAAGAGCACTGGAGAAGCCAGACCGTGAGTGTCTCCCTTGCAGGCTTGTCAACTGTGGCCTCACATCTAGCCACTGCAAAGTCCTGGCCTCAGTGATCAAGACCTGCTCCAGCCTGGCTGAGCTGGACCTGCAGCTGAATGACCTGGGCAACCATGGCGTGAGGTTGCTGTGTAAGGCACTCAGGAATCCTGCCTGCAACCTCAGCACCCTGAGGTAAGTAAAGCCTTGAGAAGTGCATGGGTGGGCTCCCAGATTATGGGACATAAAAAAGAAAAGAGAAGATAATGCATAGTCAGCCTGGTTCTTGACCAGCCATGCGGCTTGCACCCTGTATCCCGGCAAGTCACTGTCATCTCTAAGATTCAGTCTTCTCCTCTGTTAAATGGGAATGTCATTCCAAAATCATGGACCATAATGACATAAAATATACATATGTAAAAACAGAGATTGCTGGAGACCAGCGCCAGCAGAGGAGAGGGCTTGAGAAGGATGGATGTAGCAAGCAACATAAAGAAGTCGCACCGGACAGCAGCTTAAATCTTTGAGCTTCTAGGAAAGTCACTGTTACCGTTACTGTTACTGCACTCAGGAGGCAGTTTACAGGACAGACTGACTTCCCAGGACACAGAGTTTATTTTTGTATCTTGCAACAATGATTACATCAATCTATATTTGCATTTCAAAAAATGCCTAGTATGTGACTATTTAACCAACATGAATCAAAACATCCTTGAAAAATCATAAAATGTAATGATCACAGGTCCTGGGGCAGGGAGATAAAGTTTAACTAAATGGGGGGAGGAGAGGCTTTTGATTTTTCCTTGTGGTGTATTGCCAAACAATTAAGAATCTTAAAAGACCAATTGTCAACTTATAATAAACAAAGCTAAAATTCTTAAGAAATTATACCATAATTTATTTTAATTCTTTATATATCCTCAAATATAATTTTTGCAATATTTTTAGCTTTATTATTTTTATACTTTTCTAGTGATTTAACTTATAGCATAAAATCATATTCTTTTTCTTGATTCTCAATTCTAAAATTTTCATTTCATATCTATAAAAGTGTTAATATCTTCACTACAAAGTGAGCAGAAACATTCCCAGACTCATGGGTGGGTTTCTGCACCTTGACAGTCTTGGCCTTCATCCCGATCTCCAGGGAGTAACTTAGAATATCCTATTTAGCCATTTTATCATTATTAATATTTTTAACTTTCAAATGTGTAGGTTTGATATTACTTTTTTAAATAAGGTTTTTCATCTCATTTCCTATCCCAGAACATCTCAGACCATCAATGTGTTGATGGCAAAAGGAAATGTCACACTGAACCCAAAAACCACTTATGCAAATGATTTTACTTTTCAAGAAATAAAACTAAAGGAAGAACTGGGGTCGTATCCACTCACCGAGAAACCGTAACTTTAATCCACTTCCTCTTTAGCCAAACAATGGTCCCACTCACACCAAGCAGCAATCATGCAGTGCCTCTGGCTAAGTTGTGAGTGGCACCACCATAAGATAATACCAGGTGGGCAGCTGGGAACTGTGGAATTATATTTATTATTTTTTTATAAGAAGAAGCTTTTTTATTTTTACTTCTTTAAGATTTATTTTTTATTTATACAATGTTCTGCCTGCATGTGTGACAGCAGGTCAGAAGAGGGCACCAGATCTCATTACAGATGGTCATAAGCCACCATGTGGTTGCTGGAAATTGAACTCAGGACCTTTAGAAGAGTCGTCAGTGCTCTTTAACCTCTGAGCCGTCTCTCCAGCCCGGAATTATATTTATTAACAAGGTTAATGGTCCTGTCTTCCTTGTGTGGAAAGAGACAGGTATCTGTCATCATCATGGTTCTGTGTACGGACAAGCGCTGGTGATTATTGTGAGAATGTAATGCTGTGAGAACGGCTGCTTCACTGAACGTCCCAAAAGTGATTCCCGAGAGAAATATAGGCCTTGGTTTGACTGGGACCAGCAGCCCAGTCAAAGGCAGCGATGAGGAAAGCTCTAACTTGGAAGGAGTGGAGCCCTGGAGAGGCACAGGTTTTCATTACAGTAGCCTGATATAGTCCCCTAGCTGAGACACTGTGCCTTGAGTTTCATACAAGCTAGGAAAGCTCTGAACTACAGCCCTGAAGACCCATGTTCTTCTCCAGGAGCCCATCCGTGTCATCACTAAGATACTCCCCCCGCCCCAGCACTTCCTCTAGTAGTTTCTACCCAGTGTTCTTCATGTGCTCAGAAAATCATGGAGGCTACAGACCCTGTCACAGGGATAGGAGCCTTTCCCCTCCCGCCTTATCTGTGCCTCAGAGTAGGAGTGATGTACCCATGCTTAGGAACTGAGGACTCAGAAACCAGAGAAGGCAGTCACTGCCCTAACACCATCAGCAACCCTGGAATTGAGGGTCAGAAGAATGGGACCAGAGGCCGTTAGGGAGTGGCTCCTGGGTAAGGACAAGGCTTCCTTCCTTAGCACTAAAGGAAATGGGAACAGAGGTGAGAGTGGATCAGGGCTCTTTCCTGCAAGGTGACTGTCCATGAAGCCTCACATCCCAGCACCATGTGTTCACTTTGAAGAGCTTCCCAGAATCCCTTTGGGGCTATGGCCATGACCTCCAGCCACTGGGAATGCTGATGGCTACAGGGTGCCCTTTGCCAACAAGGATTCCCTCATCCATGGCCATGTTCACCTCCTGGGACAGTCTGACTCCAGTGACCAGCCTGTGGGAGGGGCTTTAACGGTCCAGTCCCTCATATCAGCTCTGCAGTGTTCCAAAGGTCCTCACCCTGGATTCAGATCTCCTGCACACTGACCAAGCCCCACAGACACATGGACACATCTCCTTCTGCTCAGGCTGCTGTCTGTCCTTTGTCATGATTTTTGATCAAGAATAAGCCTGAATAAGCCTCCTCACTAGCATCATCCACAGACAACAGAATCCATGATCCTGGGCCCTGAGCTCTCAGGATCCCGTGGGGATCCCAGAACAAACAGCTCCCTCTTGTGTTTGCAGGCTGGACCAGGCCTCTCTCAGTGACCAGGTGATTATGGAGCTCCAGGCCCTGGAGGCAGAGAAGCCACAGCTGCTCATCTCCAGCACACAGTAAGGACACAGAATTCTGTCTGGTCAACACAGACCCTATGGGGCTGCTCCAGAGCTGAGAGGTGGGGAACGGTCCTGAGGTGGGAGGAAAGACGAAGAGAGCCAGGAAGAAACCAGGAAACCACAGCTCCAAAGTGAAGTGTGGGGGGGGGAGGTGTTGTATGAGTTTTATTCTTTTCAGTAAAAATAGAATCATATCACATGCCTGCTTAAGTTCTTCCGTCAGAAGAAAAGTTAAAGAGTATGAAAGGCTGAGTCAGTGGTGAGTCCTCTGGGCACAGCAAGTATGACAGTGGTAGCCGCCAGTAAACCCAAACTATGGAAACAATGAAAGCCGTCACCACACTGGGAAAGAAATACACACAGATGAAAGACACTTAAGGGAGAAAAAAAAAAAACTTTGTGTATCAGTATACTGACCTCAGTGTGGACACACACACACACACACACACACACACACACTATACTCTGGGACTGAGGGGATGCCTCAGGACTGCAAAGTCATATTCCAGCCCCAGGACACTATACTGAAGCCCGATGTTGGACATTTTCACTCATGACCATGAACACATCTGTCCTCAAGTTCCTACCTGCTGTACCACAAGTGACATGAAGGGGGATGCTGTAGACCTATGGGTCAGCCATCCGTTGTTCAACATTCTGGCACACCCACCATGCATTGAACAGTATTTGGACATCTGAGGGCACAGCAGTGAAGAAGGAAGACATGGCCCAACATTCATTATCTCAGTCCAGCAAGGAGGGTACTTGTTCCCCACAGTCCACACAATTGCACCTGGGAAGCTGTGAGAGCAGGAGCTGTCTGAACCCCTCTGCAGCTCAGATGAGATGTTGTGGGCTCTCAAAGATGGGAAGATCCACAGAAATGCAGGTTCTCAGGTTCCACACCATCTGAGCTGACTCAGAAGCTCTTGTGGGGCAGCCTCCTTCAGTGAGACTTCTAATTTATCACGCTGTCCAGGTGACATTTGAGCACAGTGATTTGAGAGCCACTGGTCTAGAAGTCAGAGGTCTAGAACAGAAATGTGTGGTGTGGTGTAGGAGGACCATGAGGGGAACAGGGGCCATGACAAAAGTAGTTGGCTATGCTAAGAACTCACTGCTTCCCCCCAGAGGCAATGAGAGGCCATCTAGAGCCTCAGTCTTAAAGTGGCATCTCTGCCCGTAGTTTATGATCAACTGTTATGTACAAAATGTCCTAGAAGGGAGCAGCTCAGAAGCAGCTAGCTGTCAGAGGACGCTGCCTACTATATCCTGGGCCTAGGATGATGAAAGGAGAGAGATTGAGGAGGTGTTCTCTAGGTGACTGGCCTTCAGAGTGAGTGATTGTTAGTTTGTTTACATAGGACAACATCTGACACTGGACACTGAATATAAAGAATAGAGATTATTTCTTACAATTCTGGATACAAGAAAGGGCAAGGACAGGAACCCTGCATTTGGAGAAGCCCTTCTTGCTCTTCCATCTGATTGCACAACAGGGAAGGTTGAGAGCAAGGAGCCAAGCTGGCTCTTGTGTCAGTTCAAGTAGACAGGAATCTACTGTGGTGATGATGACATTTACACACCATCATGAAGGCAGATCCATAATGACTCCATGTCTTGCCCTCCATCCTCCCAGCCCTGTGGCACTGGAATTAACTTTCCAATGAATGAGCACTGGGGAGCACATTCAAGTTAGAGCAAAGGAGGGGTTGAGATTATCCTGGTTCTGGCACCGTGGATGCCCAGGCTGGTGTGGTCCTTCATGGAGTTATGATATAGAGAAGAAGCATGAGACTGAGTTCAAATTTAGATGAATTAGATTTTATGTGGGGATATCGTGTGCACAGCCCTGATTTCCTGGTTTCTCCTGACATCTGAGGGAAAGAAAATGTCTGTTTGTAGGAAGCCACGTGTGATGGACCCCTCTAAGAACACTGATGAAGAAGAAATGGGAGACAGCCCAATCTCAGTCAAGCGGCAGAGACTACAGCCAGGCATGTGAAGAGATCAGACCCAGAGCGCCATGGCTGCCACATGAAGGGACACTTGTAGGGGGAAGTAATCATTTCTTCCCTTTTCAGTTTTTAAAAATTTCGTGCACACGTGCTATATTTACATCATTTCATCCCTCCATCTACCCACACCAACTCTCCCTATGTTCTACCTACAAACCCTTTCAAATGCATGGCCTCTTCTTAAATATTATTGTTAAATATATGTGTGTGTCCACATATGTATATAGATGTGTCCGTTTAGTATTAGTCATGTGTCTATGTTCCAGGCTGCCCACTTAGACGTAGAAAACCTATTAGGAAGCTCTTTCTAAGGAAGGCTGATTTTATCCCTCTCTCAGCCACTATTAATCACTTATAGCTCTTCATCTGGGGACGGACCTTGAGAGATTTCACCTATCCACATTATTGTGTCAGCTGGTGTTGTCACTGTACTGAAGTTGAGCAGTGATATTGTTGAGATTTCATGGGTAAAACTTCCTGCCACACATGAAAGATACGCTCTTGCAGCAGCTGTCCTAGAAGCTTTCATCACTTCTACCCCGTCTCTGACACAGAACAGTTCAGGCTCTCCACAAACAAGAGCCCCATGGCTTGCAGTATCTTCTACATCTAGAACCAAGGGGTTCCTTTTCTCCAAGACTCGAGGGCTGTTGCTGCCCTTTCTCAAGTCTCTGGCTTGCATCAGGCTCTGAGCAAGGGCTCCCTGTCTCATTCTGTGCTGCTGTTACTGGGGAATCACCTCCCCATCCCTGCTCATCCATTTTTTTAAATTTTTTTATTTGTAATAATTACACTTTATTCACTTTGTATCCCCCCGTAAGCCCCTCCCTCCTCCCTTCCTGATCCCACCCTCCCTCCCCCTTCTTCACACATGCCCCTCCCCAAGTCCACTGATATGGGAGGTCCTCCTCTCCTTCCTTCTGATCTTAGTCTATCAGATCACATCAGGAGTGGCTGCATTGTCATCTTCTGTGGCCTGGTAAGGCTGCTCCCTCCTCAGGGGGAGGTGATCAAAGAGCAAGCCAATCAGATTATGTCAGAGGTAGTCCCTTTTCCCATTTTTTTTTTTTTTTGAGTTAGGTTCTTTTCTCAACATATTCACTGGAGGAGTTTTAGGAAAATCAACATTTCTGGAACAGTAGGAATGGAAAAACAGTGGCTGAGTTGGGAGCACAAGTTGGGGTGGCAGAGTTACTCAGAGGGCAAGCAGTAGAAATGAAACAAAATGCAACATATAAATAAAAAGCATACAGGTAGCCCAGCAACACCAATAAAGACTGTAGACACCCTTCTTGCTAGGACCTAGGCTGGCCAACCTGGAAAAGAGCTCAGCCATGGTCCAGTACTGGTGAGGGCTGGGGAGACTGCATGGACAATACAGAGTGACCACTGTCTGTCCTCTTTTAGAGGAGGGGTCCTCCCAACCTGCACCCCTTGAGCTCTTCCACTCATCTTCTCCTTCCTCTCCTGGAGACAAGCCGGGGACTCTGGGGACTGATGATGACTTCTGGGGCCCTGCAGGACCTGTGGCTACTGAGGTGGTTGACAGAGAGAAGGGCCTGTACCGGTGAGTGAGCTCTGTCTGGAACAGGCTGGCTTTCCCCAGACCCTTTCCACAGGGAATCCCCACACAGCACCCACTAGTCTCTACTGTGTGTCCTACTCTCGCCTGCCCAGGGGCAAGGCCAGGGCTGGACTAAGAGTATCTAATGGCGGAGAAACACTTAAAGAAATGCTCAACCTCCTTAGTCATCAGAGAAATGTAAATCAAAACAACCCTGAGATTTCACCTTACACTCATCAGAATGGCTAAGACCAAAAACTCAAGTGACAACACCTGCTGGAGAGGATGTGGAGAAAGGGGAGCCCTCCTCCATTGCTGGTGGGAATGTAAACTGGTACAAACATTTTGAAAATCAGTCTGGCACTTTCTCAGACAATTAGGAATAGTGTTTCCTCAAGATCCGACTACAGCACTCCTAGGCATATATCCAAAAGATGCTCAAGCATACAACAAGGACATTTGTTCAACCATGTTTGTAGCAGCTTTATTTGTAATAGCCAGAACCTGAAAACAACCCAGATGTCCTTCAGTTGAGGAATGGATACAGAAATTGTGGTACTTTTACACAATGGAATACTACTCGGCAATTAAAAACAAGGAAATCATGAAATTTGCAAGCAAATGGTGGGAACTAGAAAAGTTCATCCTGAGTGAGGTATCCGAGAAGTATATACACATGGTGTATGCTCACTTATAAGTGGATATTAGAGACATAATATGGGATAAACATACTAAAATCTGTACACCTAAAGAACCTAAGCAAAAAGGAGGACCCTGGGTAAGATGATCAATCCTCACTCAGAAAGGCAGATGGGATGGACATCAGAAGAGGGAGAAAACAGGGAACAGGACAGGAGCCTATCACAGAGGGCCTCTGAAAGGCACTGCCCAGCAGGGTATTGAAGCGGATGCTGAGACTCATACCCAAACTTTGGGCAGAGTGCAGGGAATCTTATGAAAGAAGGTGGAGATGAAAGATCTGGAGGGGACAGGAGCTTCACAAGGAGAGCAACAGAACCAAAGAATCTAGGCACAGGGGTCTTTTCTAAGACTGATGCTCCAACCAAGGAGTTATCTCTGTGCATGGAAATAACCTAGAACCCCTGCAGAGATGTAGCCCTTGGCAGCTCAGTCTCCAAATGGGTTCCCTAGTAATGGGAACAAGGAGTGTCTCTGACATGAATTCAGTGGCTGGCTTTTCAATTACCTCCCCCTGATGAAGGAGCAGTCTTACCAGGCCACAGAAGAAGACAATGCTGCCAGACCTGATGAGACCTTATAGGCTAGGGTCAGACAGAAGGGGAGGAAGACCTCCCCTATCAGTGGGCTGGGGGAGGGGCATGGAAGGAGCTGAGGGAAGGGACGGTGGGATTAGAAGGGCACAAGGGACGTGGCTACAGCTAGGATAAAAACTGAATAAATTGTAATTAATAAAAAAATAAATTAAAAAAAGAACTGTGGCTGTTAGAAAAATGGAGTCTTTATCATAAAAAATTTCAAACATTTACAAACCTGGAAAGCAGAAGAATTTCCTGTCTAAGTCCTCAGCTCCTGTGACCATTCTTCTAAATTTGATTCAACTATTCACATTCCTCCTTTGTCATCATTGTCACAGTATTTTAAATCTAAGACATCAAGTTATTTCATTCCTAATATTTCACTATGAATCTCCTCATAGTTAAGACAGGACCTTATCTTCCATAACCAGCACAGCAGCGTACCACTGTCATATCAACAGAGCTGACATGACTCACTCATTTTATCCAAACTATCTGATTTAAACTTTGCTCAATTATGTGAAATGTGGTCTTTGTGTGATTATTTTATTGATGGTGTAAACAGTATCTTTTATTTCATTATATTTAGGTTCTCTTGTCTCTTAAATATCCCTTAAATCCTTGTCATCTGCATTCTTGCTTTACTAACCACCACTGTGTAACAAGAATCCACTAGAAACTGAGAACATGAGGATGAATACAGCAGCCCTGTCCTTCAAGGACAGAGTCCTAGGATTAATGGGACAGTCATAGTGTCTTCCCTTACCTGTTTCCCTTCTCCAACAGCCTCAGCTGTAAAAACTGTCACTCTCGGCTTCCTCCCACAGAAACTGACATTGTAACCAATCAGTAACCAAATGGAAAGTCTTTGAGAAACTCACTAAACTCACTAAGCATTCTTTCAGGGCCAAGAATTTATAACTAATATTAGCATATAGCCTCTTATTATTTGGAAATGTATGCAGTAAGACTATAAACACTAAGAACTGAAGATGTACCTCGGTGATAGAGCCCTTAAAACTCTCTTTCTCTCTCTCATTCTCTCTCTCTATCTCTCTCTCTCTCTCTCTAATCATTATAGGAATAGCTAACGGCTCCCAGGTGTGTATTACCTGTAAATTTTGGGGAGTGACTTTACATAAAGACAGCAGAGGAACCAGAACTCAGAGCCATCTGGATGAAGTCTGCTCTGTACCCAGCCCTGCACTGCATATGCACGCAGCAGATGAGCAGTGCTGGTATTAACTCAGTGTCTGTCTCTCCACCTTCTAGAGTTCAACTGCCCATGGCTGGTGCCTACCACTGTCCCAACACAGGACTCCACTTTGTGGTGAAAAGGGCAGTGACAATCGAGATTGCATTCCGTGCCTGGAGCCAGTTCCTGACCGGGACTCCCTTGCAGCACAGTCATATGGTGGCCGGGCCTCTGTTTGACATCAAGGCTGAGCAGGGAGCTGTGACTGCTGTGTACCTCCCTCATTTTGTGGCTCTCCAAGGTAACCAAGGGAAGCATAAGGTGGAGGGTGGTGGTAGTTGGAGGACTTGACAGGTCATACAGGAGAGTGTAGAACGGTGAATGATGATGAAAGATCTCACGGCTTTCTTAGCAATCAAAGCATGTTATGAAAACTGAGATGTTTCCCCCATTCCTCTTATCTGATGTATCTTCTTTGAAGCACATGTCTCTGAGCCTTGTGATTATATTTCTGTTTTACCTGAAGTAGTCCTTATGTGGAAATGTACCCAACAGCAACATTAATTACCATTTATTAAATGCACTTCACATGTCATATCCCTCACTGTCCCAGCAGGAAGTAGAGAATAAATTTATCAACTTGGAGAGACTGTTGCAAAGTAAGGCTAAGAAAACTAACAAGATACATTTAGTACCCAGTGTTTATCAACACTGTAAGCCAATACATTCCTGCAGGCAGGAAGAAAATTCTGTCACCAAATTCCATTTGAAAATTGGAGCCACAGAAGAGGGGTTTCCTAAGAAAAGAGAGGAGCTTGTGAAGTGTCTCTACCTCAGTCATCTCCAAAGATTCCTTCAGAAGGTATTCTAACAAATGCAAGGTTCAGTGAAAGATCTCATAAAGAAAAGCATTATCACATGACTGTGATCCCAGCTTTCCAAAGGCTGAGAGGCAAGAAAATTAGAATTCAAGAGCAGCCTAGACTATACCACCAGACTCTCAGTAAAAGAGGGAAAAGGAATAACAACAAGGGAACAAGGTGTTTTACAACTGTCAAGTGAGACCAACTTCCTCTTCTACTTTAAGGAACACAGAAATGGGCCCACCAGAGAATCTAGCTCATGGCCAATGAGTATGGTTTTTCTTCATGGTGATAAAGATGTTGAGTAGCTCCAAGAAGGGCATTAAAGAGGGGAAACGTGACAGCTGAGGAAGTCATGAAAAGTAAAACAGAAACACAAACTGCTCCAGATGGCAGAACCATGAAGAGAAAACAAATTAGGCATTCCTCAATTTTAAAATATTCATACTTAATGTCAATCACAAAAGAAGAAAACAAATTAAGATGAAGCAGGATTCAGCTGAAAAGAATTCACAAAGCAAGTAAAAACAATAGTTACACTCTCAAACACAAGAAGCCATGAATTCAACACCTTCCAAGCAGCACTGCTACACAGAGGTGCCATCCCAGTGTGTCCAATAAGGCCAGTCAAGCAACTCCACACAGACTTCATGGTCTCTCCAACAACAGCACTACCCCAGTCTCCACTCATCTTCCCTGTGCTTGCTTTACTCTCTGACAATTACACTATTGGAATATTGAAAGAAAGTGATTCTGTTACAGTGCATGAAAGCAACAATATGTGTAAGGACAGTCACAGAGCCAGGTTAATCACATGCCTGTGATTCCAGAGTTCTGAATGCTAAGTCAGGAGGACTGTGACTTCTAGCCAAAGTTACATTGTGAATCACAGTATTTAAAATAAAAAAGAAGAAAAGTAATAAAAAAAAAAAGCCTTACCAAGTTCTCTTAGATGCTTCGTGAAATTTCTGGTCTTAATAATGAAAGTCTAGGTTAGATCCAAGATGGCAGCACCTATCCCACACTGTGTCTGATCAGCAGAACAGCAGTGACTGCATAGCAACTGAAAGACCAAACTGGAAATCCTGGAGAGATCGAACTTAAAGAAGAAAACAGGAACTACAGAGGTAAGCATTGCCAATAGAATACAAGAGATAGAGAAAAGAATCTGAGGTGAAGACAATACAGTGGAAGAAATTGATACATCCATCAAAGAAAATGTTAAATCTAAAAAATTCCTGACACAAAACATCCAAGAAATGAAGGACACCAGAGTGTCACTTTTCACAGATGATATGATAGTATACATGAGTGACCCCAAAAATTCAACCAGAGAACTCCTTCAGCTGATAAACACCTTCAGCAAAGTGGCAGGATACAAAATCAACTCAAAGAAAACAGAAGCTCTCCTGTATACCAAAGACAAAAGGGCCGAGAAAGAAATCAGGGAAACAACATCCTTCACAATAGCCACTAATAACATAAAGTAACTTGGGGTGACTCTAACCAAGCAAGTGAAAGACCTGTTTGAAAAAAACTTTAAGTCTCTGAAGAAAGAAATTGAAGATCTCAGAAGATGGAAAGATCTCCCGTGCTCATGGATTGGTAGGATTAACATTGTGAAAATGGCCTTCCTGCCAAAAGCAAACTACAGATTCAATGCAATTCCCATCAAAATACCAAATCAGTTCTTTACAGACCTTGAAAGAAAGATTCTCAGCTTCATATGGAGAAACAAAAAACCCAGAATCTCCAAAACGATCCTGTACAACAACAGATCATCTGGAGGTATCGCCATTCCCAATCTCAAGCTGTACTATAGAGCAATAGTAATAAAAACTGCACAGTATTGGCATAGAAACAGAAAGGAGGATCAATGGAACCAAATAGGAGACCCAGAAATAAACCCACACACCCCATGAATACTTGATTTTTGACAAAGAAGCCAAATCCATTCAATGGAAAAAAGACAGCATCTTCAACAAATGGTGCTGGACCAACTGGATGTCTACATGCAGAAAAATGAAAATAGATCAATATTTATCACCCTGCACAAAACTAAAGTCCGAGTGGATCAAAGACCTCAACATAAAACCAGATACTCTAAACTGGTTAGAAGAAAAAGTGGGGAAGAGCCTTGAACTCATTGGCACAGGAGACAACTTCCTGAACAGAACATCAACAGCACAGGCTCTAAGATCAACAACCAATAAATGGGACCTCGTGAAACTGAAAAGCTTCTATAAAGCAAAAGACACTGTCGTCAGAACAAAACGACAGGCTCCAGACTGGGAAAGGATCTTCACCAACCCTATATCTGACAGAGGGCTAATATCCAGCATATATAAAGAACTAAAGAAGTTAAAAAGCAACAAATCAAGTCATCCAATTAAAAATGGAGTACAGAGCTAAACAGAGAATTCTCTGTAGAGGAATATAGAATGACAGAGAAACACTTAAAGAGATGCTCAACATCCTTAGCCATCAGGGAGATGCAAATCAAAATGACCCTGAGATTTC
>REGO01000346.1:908496-935058 GCA_010120015.1 Rhombomys opimus | reverse complement strand
TCAACCATGTTTGTAGCAGCTTTATTTGGAATAGCCAGAACCTGGAAACAACCCAGATGTCCTTCAGTTGAGGAATGGATACAGAAATTGTGGCACTTTTACACAATGGAATACTACTTGGCAATCAAAAATGAGGAAATCATGAAATTTGCAGGCAAATGGTGGGATCTAGAAAAGATCATTCTGAGTGAGGTATCCCAGAAGGAGAAAGACACACATAGTATGTACTCACTCATATAGTCCTAAAAGATAGGATAAACATAATGAAATCTGTACACCTAAAGAAGATAAACAAGAAAGAGGACCCGGGTAAGATGATAAATCCTCACTTAGAAAGACAAATGGGAGGTGCATTGGACGTAGGAGAAAACAAGTAACAGGACAGGAGCCTACCACAGAGGGCCCCTGAAAGACTCTATCTAGCAGTGTATCAAAGCAGATACTAAGACTCATAACCAAACCTGTGGCAGAGTTCAGGGAATCATATGAAAGAAGGGGGAGTTAGTATGATGTGGAAAGGATAGGAGCTCCACAAGGACCAAATATATCTGGGCACAGGGATCTTTTCTGAGACTGACACTCCACCAAGGACCATATATGGATATAACCTAGAACCTTTGCTCAGATGAAGCCCATGGTAGCTCAGTAACCAATTGGTTTCCCATAGTAAGGGGAACAGGGACTATTTCTGACAGAAACTCAATGGCAGGCTCTTTGACCTCCCTACCTCCCAAGGGAGGAGCATTCCTGCTAGGCCACAGAGGAGGACTTTGCAGCCAGTCCTGAAGATACCTGATAAAACAGGGTCAGATGAAAGGGGAAGAGGTCCTCCCCAATCAGTGGACTTGGAAAGGGGCAGGGAGGAGATGAGGGAGGGAAGGAGGGTTTGGAAAGGAATGAGGGAGCAGGATACAGCTAGGATACAGAGTTAGTAAAATGTAACTAATAAGAAAAAAATAAAATAAAAAATAAAAAAAAGAAATCAAGGACACCATGAAAAGGCAAAAACCTAAGAATAATAGGAATAGAAGAAATAGAAGATTCCCAGCTCCAAGGCCCAGAAAATATTTTCAACAAAATCATAGAAGAAAATTTCCCAAATCTACAGAAAGATGCCTATAAGCATACAAGAGTCCTACAGAACACCAAATAGATTAGACCAAAAAAGAAAATCCTCCTGACACATAATAATGAAAACACCAAATGTACAGAACAAAGAAAAATATTAAAAGCTGCAAGGGGAAAAGGCCAAGTAATGTATAATGACAAACCTATCAGAATCACACCTGACTTTTAAGCAGAGACTATAAAAGCCAGAAAGGCCTGGGCTGACGTCTTGCAAACCCTAAGAGACCACAGATGTCAGTCCAGACTACTATACCCAGCAAAACTTTCAATCACCATAGATGGAAAAAACAAGATATTCCATGACAGAACCAAATTTAAACAATATCTATGCACAAACCAAAATCTACAGAAGATATTAGAAGGAACTCCAACCTGAAAAGATTACCCCCCCAAAAAAAACACAAGATATATATAACTTCACTACAGCAAAACCAAAAGTAGACAATCACATAACACACTACCACAACCAACATCAAAAGAAAAAGAACTAACAGTCACAGATCATTAATGTTTCTCAACATCAATGGACTCCACTCTCCAATAAAAAGACACAGATTAGCAAAATGGATGTGTAAACAGGACCCAACATTTTGCTGCATACAAGAAACACACCTCAGCCACAAAGATAGACACTACCTGAAAGTAAAGGGCTGAAAAAGGTTTTCCAAGCAAATGAACCCAAAAAGCAAGCTGTAGTAGCCATTCTAATATCTAATAAAATAGACCTTCAGCTGAAATTAATCAAAAGTGATGAGGAAGGACACTTCATACTCATCAAAAGAAAATTCCACCAAGATGACATCTCATTTCTGAACATCTATGCTCCAAACAAAAGGATGCCCACATTTGTAAAGAAAATAATAATAAAGATTAAACCACACATGTTATTATATTCCAGGACATAGCACCACCTCAGAGAACCTGCTGGTTTTCAAGGTTGAGGGCAGCCTCTGAGGCTGTATTCTTCATAGCACTCATCTATGGTCCAAACATCTGGAAGGTTTCCACTGCTTTCCATCTCCAGTCTCCTGCCTTCAGAGGGCAGCTTTATCCTTGGCATTTAAAAATTACAGTACGTGTGTGTGTGTGTGTGTGTGTGTGTGTGCGCGCGCGCTCCCGAGGAAGGGATGTGCATGCTATGTAGAGCATGTGGAGGCCAAAGAACAACCTGTAGGAGTTGGTTCTCTCCTGCCATCCTGAAGGTCTCAGTGATCAAACTTAAGCTGACAGGGCAAGTGCCCTTACTCACTGAGCCTTTTCACTGCTCTGCCATTTTTAATTACGAGAAAAGAAAATGGATACATTGGCTCATGCCTGTAATCTTAGCACCTACAAAGTGGAAGGCAAGTAGGTCTGGAGTTCAGTTGTCAACCTCTACATAGGGGTTTGAGGCCAACCTGGGCTACATGACATCCTCTCTCATAAACAAACAAACAAACAAAACTTTCCTTGCTTCCGGGTTGTGGTTTCAATGGAGCTTTTCTCTCTCTCCAGTAATGGGGTCACAGAGAAACTGTTGCTGTCCTTGCTATCTTTTCCCTCATCAGCTGACTCTTGTTTTAAAAGTTAGTTGCCATTAATCCCAGCCCTACAGAGGCAGAGGCAGGCAGATCTCTATGAGTTCAAGGCCAGCCTAGTGTACATAGTGAGACCCTGTCTTAAAAAAACAAAACAAGTTAAATTGAAGCCTCACCCATCCCTTTTTAAAAAAAAAAAAAAAAAACAACTCTTTGGAAACTCGGAGAGTGGATTTTAAATTCATCTGCTGAGAAATAAAGAATATGAGGTGGGCTGGGCATGAAGCTTGGTGGTGGAGTGCTTGCCGATCACCCAGAGGACCCTGGGTTTTAGCCATACCACCATATAAGAAAGACGTGTTAGCCAGATGATGGTGGTGGTGGTGGCGGCATCAAACACCTTTAATCCCAGCACACAGGAGGCAGAGGCAGGGGATCTCTCTGGATTTGAGGCCAGCCAGGGCTACACACAGAAAAACCCTGTCTCAAAGAAAAAAAGACAGAAAGAAAAGAAAAGAAAAAAAGACGTGGTTTTGTTTTTGTTTGTTTGTTTGTTTGTTTTGGTTTTTTTCTATTCTAAAGAATATGCTGCTCCAGTCCAGCCTCCTTCTGGCCAAGAAAATAACCGGAAGAAACAGTTACATTGGCCAACAATCTTCACTCTTTCCAGCCCCCTTTGCTATGGACTGGGCATCCCTTTCTCTACACACTAAACAGCTTTGTGGCCCTACAGAATGAAATTCTTTTTAAAGTGTGCCAGGAGCAGGGTTTGGGAGAGAAATTAGTAGAGAGTCTTAGGGGACATTTTCCAAAAACAATGCAGCAAGTGGCCACGATGCTCCTGCCTCCCACAGGCGTGGCCCAGAGCTAAGAGTTTATAGATGAGACCATCAAGAACCTCCACTCACTGTGAATACTCACCCAGCAGCTAGTCAGGGGCAAAGCCAAGAAGCCTCCGATGAGAGGCAGTCTGTATGAGTCACCCTCCAGTCACGTTCACCCTCCCTGGCATGAAGAATTGATGGTGAGAAAAAAAAATGTTAATTGATCTTTTGTGTTCTCACTGCAGATTAATAACACTTATAATTTTTGGTCACAGTTTTACTCATAGATTAAAAAATAAATAAATCTAAAAAGACAGAATGACCCAGAAAACTTAGAGAAAAAATATTTGGGGGGTACTTAAAAATTCAGAGGGTGAAGCCATGAGCATTATCCATGGAGCACAGCAGCAGACAGGCAGGCATGGCACTAAAGCGGTAACCGAAACCTTATTTCTTATCCAAACGAAGGAGAGAGAGAAAGGAAACTAGAAATAGCCTGAGCTTCTAAAACTTTAAAATTTATCCCAGCGACACACCTCCCCCAACAAGGCCCACATCTCCTAATTCTTCCCAAACAGCTCCACCAACTGTAAAAGCCATTCTCATCCAAATCACCACAGTCATTTTAAAGAGTAGAGTGCTATTTTTTAAGCCAAACATAGATCAATGGAAACACTAAATCTGCATCTTTGAATCTGTTTTTTCACAGAAGGTCAGATGGACGCCTCCTTGTTCCATGTGGCCCACTTTCAAGAACACGGGATGGTCCTAGAAAAGCCAGCCAGGGTGGAGCAGCACTACACAGTCCTGGAAAACCCAAGCTTCTCCTCAATGGGAGTTCTACTAAAAATATTTTCTGCTGTTGGGCACAACATTCCCATCACTTCCATCACACTGACCTACTATTGCTTCAATCTTAAGGATGTCACCCTTCACCTTTACCTGGTCCCCAATGACTGCACCATTCGGAAGGTGACACAGATAGCCTCCAAAGTGGGCCCACGGTGGGTGACAGAAACGCACCCTGGACCCAGCTAGAGAGAGCCCCTTGGAGAGACTCTCAACTGAAAGTTGGGATGCATTTGCATAGGGGAACCCTGGTATTCATGATTCTGCCATCTTCTTGGCTCCCTTACACCAGAGTCTCCAACAACTGCCTTTAAGGCCCCTTTACTAGTCCCTGAAGAGCCTTCTGTAGTCTCTTTCCAACCATCAGAATTATCCATGCCCAACCTGTGGTCAACTCCCCTTCCCTCTGGCCCTGTTCTCACAATGAACATGGCAGGGTCAGGAATCCAACCATCTGTGTGGCAGAACTCAAGGTAGCAGGGTGTCCAGCAGATGCCACCATTGCTATCCCACACAAATGTACCTCCTTCACACCAGATGTTGTAGCCCTGAAATCTAGCTAAATCGCTCACTGTAATGTTCCCTAGGCCATTGATGATGAAGAAATGAAGTTCCAGTTTGTGCGAATAAACAAGCCACCCCCCGTAGACTCTCTCTACATCGGCTCCCGCTACATCGTGTCTGGGTCTGAGGGGCTGGAAATCGTCTCAGAGGTCAGCATCCAGGTGTTCACAGCTCGTCAGGGTCTGAGGCCAGACTTGAAACCCTGCGGGGCAGGTCACACGGCTTTGCAGAGAGTTGCGATCATGTAGAAAGCAATTGCAATTTGGGATGAGCAAGAATACATCCAAGTTCGGCGGGAATCCCTTTAAAGGACCACACAGCAATGCAGACTAGGCCTGAAGAACTGAAGAATTAGATTCAATACCGCACAGAGCGAGGTCCATCTAAACGCGGAGAGTGCCAGCCCAGGCTGTGCGAGCAGCACGTTCAGGATGAGCGCCCAGTCATCCGAGGGTGTTCTGTTTGAATCTGAAATGTCTCCTAACTGTTTAAACACGGGGTCTTACCAGTGTTAGTATTTCGGTAGTTAGTATTTTGATAGCAGAAGTATTTGGGGAGTTTGTAGATGCAAAAGACACAGGGTCTGGCTATGAGAAGCAGGTCATCAGTGGCAGGCCTGGAGGGTTATAGCCATGACTTGCTCCTCACCTCGTGCTCTCTGACTCTGATCCTCTGAAATATAACAAGCAGTGCCACAAGGTCCTGCCCCCAAGAATGGAACCAAAGCTTCCATGCATTTGCTACCATGAAACTAAACAACAAAATAAACCCTTCCTTAAGTTGTTCTGTCAGGTTTTTGTTACACTGATGAGAAAGGAGAACAGCACATGGGGCTCCCAAATGGGTCCTCAGTCCCCAGAGTGAAGATCTGTGTTCAAAGGCTGTGGGTTACCTCAGTGCAAAAGACAGCCAGTGTCCAATGTGAGCAAAATTTAAAAGTATGAGGTGGGGAAAGCGCCCCTCTCTCCCTCCCTCTCTCTCTCCCCCTTCTCTCTCTACCTCACCCTCTTCCTCTCTCTCTCTCTCTCTCTCTCTCTCTCTCTCTCTCTCTCTCTCCCTCTTCCTCTTCTTACCCCCCCCCTCCAGGAACTGGAGCTGTGCTACCGGAACCCTGGGGAATCCCAGCTCTTCTCTGAGATCTACGTTGGCCACATGGATTCAGAGATTAAGCTGCAAATCACAGACAAGAAGCATAATAATCTCATATGGCAGTCTTTGCTGAAACCAGGTAAAATTGATTTAAAGCCAGAATCAGTTGTGTGACTTTTGCTAGATCCATAGCAGGTGGTATGAGCACAATTTAAACTGTGACGTTGTGTTAGTCAGCTTTCCTGTTTGTGAGAAAACATGCTAAAAGAAGAATTTTAAAAGAATAAAGGTTTGTTTGGATTCAAAGTCTTTGAAGCAAGTTTCAGTCCATAATCAGCTGCCTCCACCTCTTTGGGCCTGACGTGAAACAGAATAACATGGAGTGGGAGCTTGTGAGAGAAAAGGCTGTTCACCAGTTAACTCCAAAGTAGAGAGGAGAGAGATAAGCAGATGGAGAGGCGAGAAGAGGAGGCTAAGAGAAGAGAAGGAGAAAAGAGGAGGTGGAGGTGGAAAGGATTGGAGGAAGAGAGGAGTAAAGAGAAGGAGGGAGGAATTCCATGCAAGTTTTTCTCTTCCAGGGCATGGCCCAGTGGCCTACTTCCTCCATCCATACAGTCTTACATTGGTGCTAATGGCACCCTCACATTCACACAATAATGAG
Source organism: Rhombomys opimus (assembly GCA_010120015.1). Lineage (NCBI taxonomy): Eukaryota > Metazoa > Chordata > Mammalia > Rodentia > Muridae > Rhombomys > Rhombomys opimus. The sequence goes on along the minus strand of REGO01000346.1, from coordinate 928,426 downwards.
TGCATTGGTGTTCGAGTTCATTCATAAATTTACAGCCCTCAGGACTAGTCACCTCAGAACATTGGTGGAGGACTAGTCCTTCAACATGATCATTTCTCAGAAAACACATTCTGTCTAAACCATCACACACCCTAAGCTCAATTTTCTCAGTCCTGTACAGTTTCTGCCCCCACTGCCCTGGCAGCGGCAGATGGAGATGCACAAAGATCTGGCTCCAGTGCACATAAAAGCTAACTTTTAAAGTGAAGGGATTTTTGCCAACATGAGATGCTTGATTTAAATCCATCCATAATTTCTATTAATAAATTTTGTTTTTTAACAATTTAAACATGCATACAATGCATTCTATGCACTCCACCCATATATATAAGTATAATATATATATTCTTATCTCCTTCCTCTCAACAGTCCCTTTTCTTTTTTTTTTTTTCAATTTATTCACTTTACATTCTGATCATAGCCCTGTCCCTCCTCTCCTCCTGGTCTCACCCTCCCTTCCTCTTTCCCCATCCTCCCTTCCCCATTCCTCAGGAAAGGGAGCACACACACACACACACACACACACACACATACCAACCCACCCCATCACATCAAGTTGCATCAGGACTGAGCATACCCCCCCCCCATAGCCTGGTGAGGAAGCCCTGCCACAGGGAAGTGAACAAAAATCCCTCTATTCTACTCTCTCTCTCTCTCTGTCTCTCTCTCTCTCTCTCTCTCTCTCTCCCATAAGACTCCCTGTGATCATCCCAATGTTTGGCTGTGAGTCTCAACATCTGTTTCGATCCTCTGCTGGGTGAAGCCTCTCAGAGGACAGTTATTCTAGGCTCCCGCCTGCAAGCACAGCAGAATATCATCACTAGTGTCAGAGGTTGGCTCTCTCCTGTGGGGTGGGTCTCAGGTTGGGCCAGTCCTTGATTGAACATCCCTAAATCTCCGCTTTATTTTTATCTCTGTATATCTTATAGGAAGGCTAAATTTTGGGTCCAATTTTTTGTGGGTGGGTTGGTGTTCCTCTTCCTAAACTAGAAGTCCTGTCTACTTAGAAGGTGACTTCTTCAGTCTCCATTACCAAAGTTAAATCAAGATCAGATAAACAAGTTAAATAGTCCTATAACCATTAAATAAATAGAAGCAGTCATTAAAAGTCTCCCATCTAAAAAAAAAAAAAGGAAAAAAAAAGAAAAGAAAGAAAAGAGGCCATATAGTTTCAGCACAGAATTCTACCAGACTTTTCAAGAAGAGCAAAGAGCTAATACCAATACTCCTCAAGCTATTCCACAAAATCAAAACAAAAACATTACCAAACTCATTCTGAGGCCATAGTCACCCTGATACATAAACCACACAGTAAAGAAAGAATTTCAGACCAATTTCCCTTATGAACATTGATATAAAAATACTCAATAAAATACTTGCAAACCAAAGGCAGATACACGAGTCCAAGGCCAACCTGGTCTACATTGTGAGTTCCAGGACAACTAGGACTATGTAGAGAACTTGGTATTTATACCAGCCTGGCCTTGAATTCACAGAGATCCACTTGTCTTTGTTTCTCTGGTGCTGGAATTAAAGGCGTGTGCAAATGTGAAAAAAAAAATACTTACAAACCAAATCCAGGAACACATCAAAAATATCACCCAACATGATCAAATAGGATTCATCACAGGCATGCAGGGGTGGTTTAATGTATGAAAATCCATCAACATAATCCACCATCTAAACAAACTGAAAAAATAAAAACAGAAGATCATCTCTTTAGATGCCTAAAAAGCATTTGACAAAATCTAAACCACTTCATGATTAAAGTCTTGGAAAGAACAGGGAATGCAAGAAATATACCTAAACATATAAAAGCAATATACAGAAAGCCCATAGCCAACATCAATTTGAATGGAGAGAAACTTAAAGAGTTTCCACTAAAATCAAGGACAAACAAGGTGTCCATTCTCTCCATATCTGTTCAACACAGTACTTAAAGTCCTAGCTAGAGCAATAAGACAAATAAAGAAGATCAAGGGGATAGAAATTGGAAAGGGGCTGGAGAGATGACTCTGGTTAAGAGTTCTGTCTGCTCTTTCAAAGGACCCGGCTTCAATTCCCAGCACCCACATAACAGCTCACAACTGTCTGTAACTCCAGTTCCACGCATTCTGACACCTTCATACCAATGCACAGAGAATAAAATTAAATACTTTTTTAAAAGAAATTGGAAAGGGAGAAGTCAAAGTATCCCTATTCACAGATGACATGATAATATACCATTAAATTCTACCAGAGAACTCCTACATTTGATAAGCACCTTTAGCAAAGTGGCTGGATACTTTAATTCACTAAAAAAAAATTAACTCAAAAAAATCAGTAGCCCTCATCAATAGAAATGATAGACTGGCTGATAAAGAAATGAGGGAAACAACACACTTCACAATAGCCACAAAAAAAAAGTATCTTAGTGTAACTCTAACCAAGCAAGTGAAAGATCTGTATGACATGAACTTCAAGTATCTGAAGAAAGAAATTAAAGAAAATATCAGAGATGGAAAGATCTCCCATGCTCCTGGATCAGTAGAATTAACACAGTAAAAAGGACAATCTCACCAAAAGCAATCTACAGCTTCAATGACATTCCCGTCAAAATACCAACACAATTCTTTACAGACCTTAAAAGAGAAATTCTCAACTTCTTATGGAAAAATAAAAAACCCAGGTGAGCAAAAACAATCCTGTACAATAAAAGATCTTCTGGAGGTATTTCCATTCCTGATTTCAGACTGTACTACAGAACAATAGCAATAAAAACTACATTATACTGGCATAGAAACAGACTGGTTGGTTAATGGAATTGAATTGAAGAATAAACCCACACACCTATGGACACTTGAGTTTTTACAAAGGAGCAAAAACCATACAGTGGAAAAAAAATCTTCAGCAAATGGTTCTGGCCTAACTGCAGTTCTACATGTAGAAAAATGCAAATAGATCCATATTTATCACCCTGCACAAAACTAAAGTCCAAGTGGATCAAAGACCTCAACATAAAACTAGGCACTGTTACAAAAAAATGTCTGAAAGAGCCTTGAACTCGTTGGCACAGGAGACAACTTCCTGAACAGAGCACCAATAGCTCAGGCTCTAAGATCAAAAATTAACAAATGGGACCTCATGAAACTGAAAAGCTTCTGTAAGGCAAAGGACATTGTCAATAGAACAGAACATCAGTCTACAGATTGGAAAAGATCTTCGCCAACCATACATCTGACAGAGGGCTAACTGGTTGCTCCCACCATAGTTGTGCCACTAGTATAGCAGTGGTGCCGTGTGATGTGGCAGATTGGTTATATAACACGGCCCCAGAATCAACTAGTCAGAGCTCATAGCAGCTCCCAGCTGCGACAATCGGGGAGCTTGTACGTGTGTGATCTGGGTCCTCGGCATATGTTATGTTTGTGTAGCTTAGTGATATTATGGGGCTCCTAACAGTGGAAATGGGGCTTCCTCTGACTGTCTGCTTTTGGGACCCTTTTCCTACTACTGGGTCGACTCATCCAGCCTTATTATGAGGAGATAGGCCTGGTCTGGTTGTGACTTGTTATGCAAGGTTTGATTGCTATCCCTGGGAGTCCTGTCCTTCTCTGAAAGAAAGCGGATGTAGGAGGAGAGGAAAGGGGGGAAACTGTGGTCAGAATGAAATATATGAGAGAATAAATAAAAAAGAAAAGAAAAATATCACAGAGCACACAACTGGGACAGACAGTTGTTGCATAACACTAGGAAACCCTAGCAACGGGAAGGAGCCCAATTCCAGCTGGAATTCAGGATGTTTGGATTCTCTAGACCACCTTATCCAGGGTAGTGTCTTAGCCACTAGTTCTGATGGGGACCAAGAAGAGCAGCGTAACCTTAGAACCTCCAGGACCACTCTGCCCAAATCTCCTATGAAGGTATCCCACACCCAGAACTGGATTATTGTTTTGAAACTTAGTTCTTCTAAGACCTCCCATTTAAAGCCTCATATGGTGTCTTGTGTGCAAATTTCTTTCTGATTTTTTTTTATATTATGTATCAAATAAAATGTTCCTATATGATTTTTAAACACTAGCTTCATTTTAAACATCTATCCCGCCCACTCCTCATTCCTCCGTCCCCCACACTCTTCCAGTTAAAACATCTCTGCTCCAGTGTTTCCTCTCTTCCCTCATTTTACCGCCATGCTGCTGTCAACCTTTCCCCCTAAGGCCCTGACCCCTACCTAGTTTTCAGGTTTCCAGGGCACTCTATGTTAACACCACAAGCTAAAGACTCCAGGATAGAAACTGCACGTGAGAGGTATGGTGTTTCCTCAGATCTGGACTATCTTGCTTGATACTTTTCCTGCTCTGTACACTGGGTTTCCTAATGTCGTCTTCTTCACACCTGAGTCAAATCCCATGGTACACATGTGCCACAAATCTGTTCCCTAATCGTCTGTTGGTGGACATCTAGGCTGGCTGCATTTCCTAGCTGTTGTGAACAGACCTTCAGGGAGCATGGTTGTGCAAATGTCTCCATGGTAGAATGTAAATTTTGTTGGATGTATTACAGGTAAACGGCTGGGTTATATGGTGGTTCTAGGTCTTAAGAAGCCTGTGGATTGATTTCCTAGTGGCTGCACTAGTTGAAACCTCACTGCAGCGAGGAAGTGATCCTCTTTCCCCTCATCCACTCCAGCATGTGTTATCATTTGTTTCCTTGATATTGGACAGTTTCAAGGCATGAGATAAGATGGAATCATAAGTCATTTTAACCTGAATTTTCCTAATAGCTAAATGTTCCCTATCTATGTGCGTTTCCTCTTTTGGGAATTCTCTGGTTACTCTTATGGCCCTTCTTATAATTGAGTTATTAGATTATAACTGGAATTTAAAATTTTTAGTTCTGTGTGTATTGTGGTTACTAATCTACTGCTAGATATTAGTGGAGAAATAGTTTGTCTCCTCCTTGGATGAATCTTTAGTCAAATAGTTTTTTGTTTTTGTTTTTATTTTTTATTTTTTTTGTTTTTACCCTACAGAACATTTTTAGTGTCATGAGATCCGATTTATCTGTTGCTGCTTTGCTTCCTGTGCTACCAGAGTCTTACTCAGACAATCCTTCTCATGTTGCTATGTTCGGCCTACTTACTGCTTTACCGGGTTCAGTGATTGTTTCTTACACTTAGGTTTTCAGTATTTTGGAGGTGAGTTCTTAGATGTGACGTTCAGGAGTCTAGTGGAATTCTTCCACATGTCACAGGCTGTCTTTTCTCTAGAGTATATTCTTAGCTTCCTCATCCAAGGCCAGGTAGCTGTGGTTGTGTACACCTTATCCAGACTCTCTATTTGATTTCTGGGTGTGTGTTTGTGCCCATACCATGCTGTTTTCATTACTGTGACTTTGTATAACAGGGTTTTTGTTCAACATTAATTTGACTGTCCTATGTTTCTTGTGGTTCCAAGCGTGTTGCCCTACTATTTGTTAAGACATCCCTGGAATTGTTATTGGGGCAGCATTGAATCTGTAGCATTCTTTTAGTAGGATAGCTGTTTTCACAATATTTATTCTTTTAAACAATGAACACGGCTAGGGTGTCCTTTCATTTTCTAAGGGTTTCCTTGTTTTATTTCTTTGATGTATAATTTAAAAGTTTTGTTGTAGAGTTCTTTTATTTCTATTCTTAGGTGTTCTGTCCAGCATTTTATTTTATTTCTTTGTTGCTATTTTATCTCATCAACATTTTCCAGCTGACATAGACAGGGGGAAATAGTTAAAATAGTGAAAATTTTAAGTGCAGTAACAGTACAGCCCTCGTCCAGCACCCACAATGCCAAAACCAAGCTCCTAGAATCAGACCTCTGGGGATGCCCAGCCCTTGTCAGGTGTCACACAGTGGTGGCTCCTGCTCCTGAGATGCTACAAACAGACTACACATGGTCAGAGAATAGTCTTTGCTCTGCCTGGGCTTGAGTGAGCCACAGGTGGAGAGCTGACCTGCTCCAGCATCAGGCCAGGGTTTGAGTCTCACTCCAGCACTGATTCACTCAGCAAGCTTGGAAAACGACTTAACACATTTGAGTCTGACCTTCCTCACCTGTGAACCAAAGATCAGAATGAGCAATTCATTTCATTTTTGGAAAGGTTAAATGTTGTTCCTAGACACAGGTTATTTTTAGTTGATGAGAACGATGATGCTGTTTTTTATTTATACTAAGCCAGCCTCTTCCACATATTTTTTTCCTGAATTTTATAATTGACTCATTAAGATCTAGTCCTTTCCCTGTAGGAAAGTACTCAGGCATTGGAAGATTGTAATCATGGTCCTCCCTTATATCCCCAATCTTACATGTTGGTTCTAAAATTCATGGCCACTCAGTTACTTTCTTCATTAGATGCTACAAGTCAGGATGTACCAAGATGGTCCAGCACTCATGGACTGTAAGTAAAACCATCCTTCCTTCATACAAATGGAACCAGGCTCCCAATACTACAAACTAGGTCCTTGGGATGACTCCTCAACTGTTAGAGCACAGTGAATGTAGGGACTTCTCAAACCCTTGAGGCTCGTTTGTAAGCTGAATTTTACTAATTGTCTTAATTGTTGCTAAAAGTAACTCATTGTTTCCATTTGCTCACTCTTCATTCATTTTGATTCTGCCATTAAATCCAGAATACACATTTGTGGCATCTGAGCATATAAAGTCAAACAAGTACAAGAAAGTAGCTTTCTACCCAGAATGAGATGTCAAATGATCTGCTCTATCTAGCAAGAGACTTGGTTAGTTCACTGTGAGGAATTCAGTCTAGGATAAAATTGAAGCTGTAATCATGAATTGCTCATTCACATGTTTTCTTTCTCTATGACTAAGGCTCAGGGACTAAGATGCCCTGTATAACTGAGGAAATGCTCACCTTCCAGACAATATCAGAATCTGTGGTTCATTCTCAACATCTCAGGCATGGGTGGGACTGTCACAGAGTGCACTGAGTGTGGGTATGGGCATCATTGCAGATGCTTCTGTCTCCTTTCTTCCAGGGGACCTCAGATCTGCCCTGCCCAGGATCACTCCAGCCCCCAGAGGTTAGTAAAGACTGTAAGAGGCCATAGACACCAATGGTATTCTGCAGGCAAATCATCTGACCCTTGAGAGAAGGGCAGTGAGAAAGGAAAAATCCTCACTTTGCAGACCTCACCAGGACAGGTAGGAGAGGAGCAAACCCAGGATACAGTTCCTCTCATGCCCCTTGCTGCTTCCCATGGTGACAATAACTCCACCCACTCCCAACCTTAGGGACCCACTGTGACCCCGTGCATTGGTCAGGCAAAATGTCAGACTAATAACTTGCCTCAAGAAATGACCTTCCAGAGGGAAAGAGCAAGAAGTGAGAAGCCAGTAGGAGACACTGACGGAGCTTTTCTTTGCTCACCGCCATTCTCATCTTTCCTCCTAGATGCTCCTATCTTGCTGCACTTTGTGGACCAGCATCGGGAGCAGCTGGTGGCTCGTGTGACATCAGTGGACCCTGTCTTGGACAAGCTGCATGGTCTGGTGCTGAGTGAGGAGGAATATGAGGCCGTGAGGGCTGAAGCCACCAGGCCAGACAAGATGCGGAAGCTCTTCAGCCTCAGCCGCTCCTGGAGCAAGGCCTACAAAGACCTACTCTACCAGGCTCTGAAGGAAACCCATCCTTACCTGATCATGGACCTCCTTGAGAAGTTGGGTGGGGTCTCTGTGGGATCCTGACATCTATAGTGGCTGAGGGGTCAGCACTCTGCTTAGGGTCCTGACTCTCCCTGACCTTCCTTTGGCTCTCAGTTTCTCCATCTATACCCACTGGCCATCTGAGTTGCCTTTATGATAGCACTGTATCCAGGACACCTCTTGGGGACTCAGAGGTCCCCTCTTGGCCTTCCCCAACCAGATGTTCATGCAGATTGAGCATCTCAGAAAACACCCAGTAGAGCCTGCAAGTCTATCCAGGCCTGGTCCAGCTCTAAGGTCAGAGTGGCCAGCCACGAGCCACCCTGACCCACCATGATACAAGCAGGACGGTGGAGTGCAGGACTGGAAACAAAGAGATGCTACTTTTCCCTGGAAAGTGACTGTCTTGGGAATGGGAAAGGAAGGGGCTCTTTACACTCGGTGCTCAGAAACACAGGTGTAGGGAAGTCACGTGACACAACATGGTGCTCACAGCACAAACACCGCAGACTAGTGCACACTGTGAAGTGATCCTGAGCAGTTGCACATGCACAAACCTTTGTTCTTGTCAAGGTCTTGACACCTTCTCTGGAAATACCCATTAATTAATACCATTTTGTGTCAAGTTACCACCTGTGGCTTAGTGGTCAATAAAATGTATTTATCTGTGTCACTACAGAAAGCTGAATGGTCTCGTTTCTTTGCTGGGGGTTGGAGGAGGCATAGCTGGGTTTTCCCGCCTGATCCTTCCTTACAATGTTAGAATTCTTTGTTTAATATTTTGCGTTTTCCAAGATAAACCTTACAAAGTTAAAAAGCAAAAACTTTGGCTCCTGGAATCTACCAAGATCAGAAAGAAGGAAAGGAGAAAGAAGGAGAGTCCCTATCAGTGGACTTGGGGAGGGGCATGCATGCAGAAAGGGGAAGAAAGGTGAGATTGGGAGGGGAGGAGGGAGGGGCTTATGGGGGGGATACAAAATGAATAAAGTGTAATTAATAAAAGTTAAATAAAAAATTAAAAAAACATTTTACTATTTTTTTAAACCAAAACTATCTTTACTTTTTAGTCTATTAAAAAAAACCTCTTATTCCAAAAAATCATGATTAGCATAAAATGGGTGTTATTTTCAAAGCATTTCCCTATAACACAAACTTTTTTTATGAACTCTAAACGTTAAAAATTTGAAAAAATCCAGAATCTAGCGAAAGTCAAGGAAATGCCCTCATACTTCAAGCCCTTAACTTATGGAAGCCAGCATTGCTCTATTATTTCCATTTAGTAAAATCTGATCTAATTTTGTATCCTTCTTCCTTCTGGTGTAATTTCAAACTGTGACGTCTCCCAACACCATCTGACATCATTACACCTTAGAAGTATGCCAACCCTTTCTTTACCATTCTTCCTCACAATGTCAGTTCTGGATTCTACTGGTCTACAAGGTCATAGGGGTTGCAACAGGTTCGTGGTTGCATTAGCTGGCTTGGCTACGAGGTTGTTTTAACCAGGGAGCAGTGCTTCCTTCAAGGTGTGGCCGCCATGATTGTTCTGGGTTGTGTATCAGCTGGTAAATGAGACCAGACTTCTGAATCCTCTTCATGTCCACCTTGCAGCCTGAATGTGGCTGTCCCAGATGCCAAACTGCAATGAAACAAGCAAACCTTCTCAAGGTGGACAGGGTTTGCCCAGACCAGCAGGATCTGGTCTTCCATTTCTCCATATGTAATCTCTAATAAATTCTTGTCTGTTCATAATGATGCCCCAATCAGTCATTCTTTGTGCTGTGGTGAGGTCAGAAGATAGAGACAGACGTTGATTTTTACATATTCTCGGAAAGGTCACAAAGGTTGGTCAACAAATATTTAAACATACAAAGTTGAGGCTACACATAAAGTGCAGATCTGGACTGAGTGTAAAATTATATATAAGCAAGTGTTATTTAAAACATTGTATCAGATTATTTAAATTTGAGAATTGTAGTGATGGAATGATGACCAGAGATGGGCTGGAGAACATCTATTTTGCTTAATGCTCTCACTGCCAAGGTTCTGTGGGAACACACACACACACAAACACACACATACACCACATTCTTTCTCATACACACCACACATATAGAAATATACATACACCACATGCACAGAGTACACACATATATGCCTTTTATAGACACACACCACAAGCATACCTACACACACACACACACACAAATAAATGTTAACATTTAAACATACCCACCTCTCAGAGACTGTGAGCACTCTTGTGCTGTTGTTGTGTGTCAGGCACTAACTTGGGCACAGGGGACACAACAGTCACAAAGCAGGCTAAGCCCTGTCTGCCAAGAGCTTCCATTCTCTTTGCAAGTGTGTGGTGCTGGGTTGTAACAAGTGTCAACAGGAGAGTAAAGGAGGGAATTCTGGGAGGTGTGCTGCTTCAGAAAGCAAGTAGCTCCTGACTAGTGCGAAGTCATTCCAAGAGAATGGTAAAGCCAGTGCGAAGGCCCTGAGTGAGCTTGTCCCTGCTGTAGTCAAGGAATAGAAAGGCACAGCAGATAACCAGTGGGAGCGTACATGAGGAGCATGAAGAGGGAGCCAGAAAGAGGGCAGGGTGGGAATGAGCAGGTTGTGGAGAGCCTTGTGAAAAACTGCAATAAAGATGCTTTTCACTCAGAGCAAGACAGGGAGGATTGAAAGATTAGGTGAGAAGGTTATTTAAATTAATTTACCTCTTAGATGTGTGACTCTGGCTTTAAGACTGAGAATAGACAAAAAATATCAGCAGGAGAGTTAGGATGCTGGGAGAGACACAGGATAGGGGCTGGCCCAGCAGTCTCCTTGGGCAGTGAAGAGGCAGATTCCACAGGTGTTTAACAGATGGGTAAGAGCTGAGAGAAGGACCAGGGGACAAAGCACTTGCTATGTAAGCAGGAGGACATGGGCTCTGGCCTCAGCATCCTCTTTGGCAGGATGTAGAGGAAAAACTGTGGAGGTACGTGCAGAGCTGATGAAGGAGGATAGTCGTAACTTATAACAGGTGATATAACTCTTTAGGGACCAGAACTTTACAGCAGGCAAGAAACTGAAATTCTCTGGGCCTCCACCAGTCACTGCAAAAATCTGAAAAAGAAAAGAAACCTAAAGTCTGATGCATTAGCTGAAGAAAGGGCTGCTTTCCCTAGCTAATGCCTCCTGCTGCTTTGCAGCAAGCTGTTAAGAAAATCAGCTTAAGCCTATGGATAAAATTTGTTTTTTTTTACTTCAAAGACAGGCAGGTGAAGTGGCCTGCTTGGGGCTCAGAACTTACTAAGACTCTATGAGCCAGTGGGAAAGAGAAAGGAAAGAAACACACAAACACAAAAATGGATGAAGAAAAGAGGTCTGCATAACTTTTATTTTTGTATTTGGGTTTATATACCTTCTCAGCAAAAAGGTCTCTAGGTGTGAAGAAAGATTGCTTCATAGCCATAAAAGAAATCACAAAAACAGATGAATTCAAATATACAAGATAACAGATTACATGTATTTCCATTAAAACTAAACATTCCTAATCCATGCCTCCATTACTTAGGTTCAATTGTAAGTTCAGGATAACGTTATTTATGACATAGGTTAATGAGGTCTAAAGGTTAATAGGGTCCAAGGGGTTACAAAAAGATAATTGTTTATGTGTCTTTCCATCAAGACTGACGTGGCTAACCATTTTCCAACTATCGCTTAGTTCCATGAGTTCATTTTGAGTTCAGAATATTTCTGTCTTTCATCCCACAATAAGTTAATTGTCTATTTTGTGCTCATGGCTGTCTATCATGGTGTATAAAGAACTGTGACTCTCTCTTTGGAGCTAGACTGAAAGTGTACCCAGGTCATAAATGTGTCTCAAGCTCCTAAGTACAGCTTACCTGTCAGCAACGAGTGAAGACGCACAGAGCTCCTAGCAGATCTTGCTATTCTGCGGAGGAGCTAAAAAATTACTTGAATCAACTCATGAATCATTATCAGGAATTGTAAAATCATCCTCGCATTGATTCTGCAAGAATCTGCCTGTCAGAGCGAAACAGTTCCATCAGAGCATGGGCAATGAAGATGCCACCATGCCATGCAGGTATAGATGAGGCACACAGCAATGCCAAGCACAGAAATGCAAACAGCAGCAAGAAGCAATCTAGAGACCAAGTCCCCGGGGCCCTGCCTTTACCAGGGCTCACCTATCAGTCTTTACAAAAAGGCGGACCTTCTCCAGGAAGCTCACTTGCTTGCCTCAGACCCGTTCCTGCATGACTGAACTCTGGCAGGAATGCTTGCTGGACAGGGCTACAGACCTGTAATCCCAGAGCTCAGAAAAAGAAAACAGGAAGTAAGCAGGCTCTGATGTCCAGTTTCCTGCTGAGGAGCCAGAGTCTCTTCCCCTTTCCGAGAACATGTTCACTAGCTGAGAAGCGTTGGCCAGGAATACACACTTGAGCGGCCCCCCGGGAGAGCAGGGTGAGTAATGGGACCAACAGAGTCCACTTGCATTGTGGGAGGGTAACGGCTGGCCTGACTCCACTAAGGTGTACTGTGGCAGACATGGGGCCGCCTACCAAGAGACAGGGTCCAAAGCCACAGCCTGCAGGAGTCAGCAGGGCTGGAATAAGGCCAGGACTAGAATAAGAAATGTGGCTGTTATGGACTGGGGTCTTTATCATAAAATTTTCAACATTTACAAAACTGGAGAGCACAAATTTTCCTGTCTAATGTCTCTGCTCCTGTGAGCATTTCTGCAAGTTTGGCTCAACTATTCACATTCCTCCTCTGTCATCACTGTCACAGTATTTTAAGTCTAAGACATCAAGTTATTTCATCCCAAATATTTCACTATGAATCTCCCCATAATTAAGATAGGACCTTTCTTCCATAACCAGCACACCATTACCACATCAACAGAGCTGACATGAGTCCTTCATTTCTTCTAAATCATCTAGGCTCCACTTTGCTCAATTATCTGAAGAGTGGTCTTTGTAGTGATTAGTTTATTGGTGGTGTAAGTAGTATCTTTCCTTTCGTTATATTTGGGTCCTCCTGTCTCTTAAATTTCCTTTAAATCCCTATCATCTGCATTCTTGCTTTACTAACCACCACTGTGTAACGAGTACCCACTAGAAACTGAGAACATGAGGATGAATAAAGCAGCCCTGTCCTTCAAGGACAGAGTCCTGTGGGTAATGAGTGACAATGTTCACAGTCATGGTGTCTGCCATTGCCTATTACCATCCTCCAACATGGTCTTAGTCACTGCCTCAGCTGGAAAAACTAATTCCTCCCACAGAAACTGACACTTGTCTATCCACCAGTAACCAAATGGTAAACATCTTGGTAAAACATTGTTTCAAGGCCAAGAATTTATCACTAATATTAGCAGATCACCCTTATTATTGGTAAATATATGCATTAAGACTATAAACACTAAAAACTTAAGGTGTACCTCAGTGGTAACCCTTGCCTTGTGTAAATAAGGACCTATTTGATCCCAAGAACTTCACACACACACACACACACACACACACACACACACACACACACACAGTCTTGTCTATTTCAGCACTTTCATCATCATCCCGGGAATAACTAACAGCTCCCAGGTATGTGTTACTTGTTGGTTTTCTCTAGATCACTCAGTACTCACAGTTGTATAAGATGGTGTTGTCATTACCCCTATAAAAAGAAGGAAACAGATTTGAGGGGTTAAATGACTTAGTCAGGGATCCACATACAGACAGCAGAGGAACCAATACTCAGACCATTCTGGCTGAAGGCTGTAGTTGCCCCAGCCCTTTACTGTTGTAAATGCACAACAGATGAGCAGAGCGAGTGTTAACTCAGTGTCTGCCTCTCCCTCATCTAGAGTTCAATTCCCTGTGGCTGGTGCCTACCACTGTCCCAACACAGGACTCCACTTTGTGGTGACAAGGGCAGTGACAATCGAGATTGCATTCTGTGCCTGGAGCCAGTTCCTGGACAGGACTCCCTTGCAGCACAGTCACATGGTGGCCGGGCCTCTGTTTGACATCAAGGCTGAGCAGGGGGCTGTGACTGCTGTGTTCCTCCCTCATTTTGTGGCTCTCCAAGGTAACCAAGGGAAGCATAAGGTGGAGGGTGGTGGTAGTTGGAGGACTTGACAGGTCATACAGGAGAGTGTAGAATGGTGAATGATGATGAAAGATCTCATGGCTTTCTTAGCAATCAAAGCATGTTATGAAAACTGAGATGTTTCCCCCATTTAGCAGGAAACATAATAAATTGAACAATTTGAAGAAATTATTACAAAGTAAGGCTAAGTAAACTAACAAGGAACATTTAGTACCCAGTGTCTATCAACTCTGTAATCCAATACACTCCTATAGGTAGAAACAAAATGATAGCACAAAATTTCATGTAAGAAATGGATCCACAGAAGAGGGGTTTCCTAAGAAATGAGAAGGGCTCACAAAAATGTCCCTACCTCATCCATCTCCAAAAATTCCTTCATTAGGTATTCTAACAAACACAAGGTTCAGTGAAAGATCTCATATAGAAAGGCATTACTACACGACTGTGATTCCAGCTTTCCAAATGCTGAGGCAAGAGAATTTGGAATTCAAGAGCAGCCTAGACTGCACAAGAAGATTCTCCCTAAAAAAGGAAAATGCAACAAGGAGACCAGGCATTGTACAAGTGGCTGGTGAGGTCGACCCCCTATCTTCTTCAAGGAGCACAGCAGTAGCCCCTCCACAGACACAGGAGGATGCAGCTCACAGCAGAGGAAAACAATATCAGTTCATGGTAATGAACATGATGAGTAGCTCCAAGAGGGACCCTAAGAGAGCAGATCTTACAGCTGAAGAAGTCATGAAAACTAAAGCAGAAATAGAGGATTCTCCAGCTAATAGAAGAACCATGACTAGAAAACAAGGTAAAAATTCCTCAGGTTAAAAATATTCATGTTTAATGTCAAACCTAAATGAAGAAAACAAGCAGGACTCTGTTGAAAAGATCTCACCAAACAGATAAAACAATTGTCACATCCACAAACACACGAGACCCTGAACTACAGACCCGGCAAAGCAGAGCTGCCCAGATGGTGCCTCCCATCTGGTGTCTAGTGAGGCAGCCAAGCAGCTGCACACAGAGATCCTGGCCTCCCCAACAGCACTTGCTCCAGGCACCACCCAAGCTTCTTCCCTGCAGGCCGCCATCTTCCCTATTGCTTACTCCCACTCTCAGATCAGACAAAGACACCACTGGAAAACTAAAAATATGTGATTCTGTTGCAGTTTCTAAAATAAACAATATGTATAGGAAAGACAGCCACAGGGCCAGATGGTGGCACACACTTGTGATCCCAGAGTTCTGAAGACAGGAGGATTATGGTTTCTAGTAAAGATACACAGTGAATCCATGTATCAAAAAAAGGAGAAAATAAATGAAAAACTTTACCAAGTCAGATTGGATATCTCAGAAAATGTCTGGTCTTAATGAAAGGCCAGCATCCCACATTTCCCTCAAGCCCTAGGAAGGTCATAACTAGCTTTGACCCTAGCAAGAAGGGAAGTTGGACAAGTACAGCATCTTCTGGGATTCTATCAAAATTAGTACAGAGCATGTGTGAATAAGTCCAGGATATGATGTTGGGGCTAAGGCTGACTTTAGGAAAATCAAGGCCCCAAACTATCACACAGGGGTCATTTTACTGCTGTGTGGTTTCATGTGGAAATATTAGCTACCGTGTAATTGATGAAATTCTAAGTGTTGTAATGGTGAAAACACATGCAAGCAGTGAATCGCAGAGTGTTGCATCCATTAGCTGGAATCCCATCAAGGTGACAAGATGACATTCACCATCACAATTCTACCCATTGTCAACTTGACAAGCACATCTCTTTAGGTTGTAACTTTCCACCTCATGTCTCCAGTTTCAGTTCCATCTCACAATGCAAAACACAGTCCAATTTCAAAGGTACCCATAGATGTTAATAACACCAACATTTTAGAAGTCCACAAAGTCTGCCTCTTAACAGAGACTCAAGGCAATGTCTTAACTATGACGTCCTTTAAATTTTAAACCAGCTACATACTTCCAACATACAATGGCACAGAATAAACACGGCCATTCCAAAATGGAAGAATCAGGGCATGCCAAGAAATGATCAGACCACAGCAAGACAAAAGTTCATCAGCATGAACACCCACTTCTGCAGCTTTGTGTCCAACTATGGAGTTCATGGCGTCGTTCACTGGACTCCAAAGGACTTACGTAGCTCTGCCCTCCTGTTCTACAAGATGCACACATAGCCTTTCTCCTAGTCTGTCTCTCTGCTCCTTGTCTAAAACTTCATTTAGCAGAAAAAAATGTGATTCTGCCTTCTCAACATCCTAGGATTTCAATTTCCTCTTAGGCTTCACTCTCAAGAGTTCAGAGAATGACCTCTCAAGACCTCCTCTCAGGGTCTTTGACTCAGACACATTGCCTGGCTTCAGCTGCTATCTGAAACTGTGCATCATGATTCAATGAACCCCTAAAGATAGCATCTTTCAAGCATTATAGGAGTGACACTGACTAGTTCTATTGACAGCTTTGTATCATGTGCTAACCATAGGGAAACACATTTGTGGAACAGGGAACACCATCAGTTAAGGCTTTCTGCCTCTAAATGAATTTATTTCTTCACAACATGAAGCCCATAAAGAGTGACACTCTGCCCTCAAGACACTTTTCCTGTTGCCACAGTACAAAGCAGCTTTCCCTTCAGCGATGCTGACCTCTTTAACAACTACAGCTGATTTAGTAGAATCATTCAGAGTGTTTTCTGTCATGAAATATCTCCTGCCAGATTAGTCCCTTATATTTAAATTCATCTTTACTTGACTAAACTGGCACATGAATAAATTCTTTCCTTTTACAGATTCCAATAGAAACCTTTCTACTCTCTGAAATCTCATGAACTAGCCTACACTGCCTCTCTCGGCATTCTGGTCTTCCCTGCTTTTACCAAAATGTCTGTGTAAGCTCTGCTCTTGGCATAGTAACATTTTTTCTGATCCTAAGGACAAAATTCTTCCACATTCTATCCATAAAACAGACCTAAGAACCACATAATCAGGTTTGCTTTTTTTTTTTTTTTTTTTTTTTTACAACAACAATCCACCTCCTTATATCCATTTTCTATTCAGGTAACTTTACTTGTAGCTAAAACAAAATACCTGACCAAAGGAACTCAAGAGAAGAAAGAGTTATCTTCCTCACAGTTCAAAGAACAGCTCATCATGACACGGCAATCTGAGAACATGGAATTGCAGCACCTGGGAAACATCTACAGACAGGAGAGAGAACAGTGGAGGCTGTGCTCATGTGACCTTCTCCATCTTAGGGTCCTGCATCCTAGCCCACGCAATGGAGCCACCCACAGTGGGTGGGCCTTCCCAAATCAATTACCCATCTAGGTGATCTCCTTCTATCATGCCCTGAGGCCCACATCCAAAGTGGTTCTAGACTCTACAGAGTTCACATCTAAAGTTAACCATGGAGGGATCCACCCAGCTTTGCCTTCAGTGGACAAACCTTCCCTGAGCTTCTCCTTCATAACAGCAAACTCCATTCTGCAACAAAGACTTTAGAGTACACTGCCAAATCCCAGGCCCTTGTGTTTTTTCTTGGCCCCCCTTCGGGGACCTTGCCGTTTTTCAGTTTTTTACTTTTGGCTTTTGGGGTTTTTTTTTTTTTGGCTTTCTTTATGAGACCATCAAGGACCTCCACTCACTGTGAATACTCACCCAGCAGCTAGTCAGGGGCAAAGCCAAGGGGCCTCAATGACAGACAGTCTGGATGAGTCACCACTAGCAGCCAGTCACACCCACCCTCCCTGGGATGATGAGTAGATAGTGAGAAAACATTTCTGTTGTGTTGTCATGTAAGACCTGGGGTCTCACAGCTCAGGAGTTCAAGATCGCGCCCTTCCCAGAAACTCCCCCAGACCAAGACTCATTGCAAAAGCAAGAGGTTTATTTTAACCATTGCGCAATGGGGTCACCCCTGCCGGTCAGCAAAGAGTGGCACCAGGAGTCAAAGGCCTTTAGGTTTTTAAAAGACAAAGTGCAGGTAAATTTGAAGTTGCAGTTTTGGCAAATTAGGATTGGATGGGGAAGCTATAAAGTAAGATAATTGGTTAGTCTTAGGTGCTCAAGCTTGGACAGTCCTGCCAAGTGTGGATGCAGCTGCAATTTAAGGTGGGGGTGGTTAGCTCATCCTTGAAGATTGGGGCTGCAGACTTTTGGCTGGAGGTCAGGAGCTACTCAGAAGAAGGATTGAGGCCATCTGGGTTGGTTGCTAAGAAACACTATCTCAAAGATAAGGGTCTGTTCCTTTTTGCTGAGTGAAGGTCATTGCTTGCTTGCTCGCTTTTTTTTTTTTTAATCTGTCCTCACAGATAGGGTCATATTTCTCCATTCTCTGGAAAGATACTAAGAGGCTTTAGCTTAACCTGAACCTAAAACTCAAAACTATAGGCTTTAGAAGACATACAGGTTACAAAGTTAGTCTAACCCTTTCAGTCACTGGAATTTAATTAATAAAACTTAAATTTTTGTCATAGTTTTTCTCATAAACATCAAAAAATAAATACAAACTAAATAGAAATCATAACCAAGGCAACTTATAGAAGAAAGTTTTTGGGGGGGCTTACAGTTTCAGAGGATGACCTAAGACCTTCATGGCAGGCAGGCATGGGCACTGAAGCAGTAGCTGAGAGCTTATATGCTGGTCCACAAGAAAAAGAGAGAAAAAAAAAACTGATAATGATATGAGCTTTTCGAGAGATCCAAGATGGCAGCAACTAGCACCGACCATTTCTGAGAGGCAAAGGATAGGAAACTCTGAAATTGATGAGTGGAGGGGCAACTGAGGCCAGAAAATTGACGTTGTGGCTTCCTGAAGGAGGGGGGACATCACAGGAGCAGAGAACTTTTTGATTCAGGTCAGACATGGACTTCTCTGGGAACAGAGAGGGCCACTTTCCTTCTTCAGGTCTCCCTCCTCCTTGGAGGAGCCAAACCACAGCGCCAGTGACACAGAACTTGCTGCCTGAAAACCGAGACAGCAGAGGCGGGGATACTAGCACCTCAGCCTCAGCAGGCAGCATCACCCACTTGCCAAGGCCGAGATCTGCAATACAATCCTGCCTGGGTCCCACACCTGTGAGCGGTTGGCAATACCAACTCCACAGAGCCTGACTGTACCAGCTGCTCAGTCCCTCAGTGGCAAACAGCAGGCTGTGCAGCCACCAAAGTCCAGCGGACCTGCAAAACCACCCAGGTGCACCAAGTGCTGAGCCACGGTAGTAGCGCCACAGGATTTCCCAGCAGGCACCTCGACACCCCAGCTCTGCAGCGGCAGCTGGACTCCCGGGTACAGCGGCTACAACACCACTGAGCTGTCTGAGTGCACATTTGGTTCAGCAGGTCCAAACCTGCCAGTAGAGAACAGGAGGAACCCCTGTGCTTTACAATTTGACCTGCTAGTGAGTGAGTTCGCCCCCTAGTGCCTGCAGAGTCCCAAATCCAGGGTGCTTCTAAGCCAGCAGCCAGACATCAGAAATCTCTCACCCACACATCCACTGAGGGAAACAGAGGATTTCTTGGGACACTGAAGCCCCTGCTCTGTGGAGCTAAAAGTGGAGTTTAGGCAAATAACTCCTGGAGCTCAGTTAGAAACGAATACCAGTAGCCTGTAGGCCACTAACATACTCAGGGAATTTGTGCATGAGATCATCATCAGCGCTTGTGATAATTTCAGCGCCCACAACCGCTTTGGTGACCACACTGAAGGCCTCCACATTCTCTAGCACCCTGTCCCGCAAGGCAAGCTTCCACGCACACACACGCATACAGGCTTGTCTGCATTTGTCCTTCTGCACCCACAGACTTTCCTCCCACAGGTACAGCTGAAGCACCAATGCACACGCTGAAACCATTGGAACTCTCTCATCTCCCTGAAGAATTCTCTAGGCACCAGAAAAAGACAGTACCAATCTGAACTGCAGAATCCAAGAACAGTGAAGGTTACAGATAAGGAAATGGCCAGATGTTAGCAAAATAACACACCCAACAAAAATGAGGAAATTATGGCTTCACCAGCAATCCCCCAAATCAATGGATGCTCCAATTCATCAGAAACACAGGAAAATTACCTTAAAGATATGCTTATCCAG
>REGO01000346.1:884664-898205 GCA_010120015.1 Rhombomys opimus | reverse complement strand
AACAGAGGAATGGGTACAGAAATTGTGGTACTTTTACACAATAGAATACTACTCAGCAATTAAAAACAAGGAAATCATGAAATTTTCAGGCAAATGGTTGGATCTAGAAAAGATCATCCTGAGTGAGGTATCCCAGGAGTAGAAAGACCCGCATGGTATATATTTACTTATATAGACCTGCAAGATAGGATAAACATACTAAAATATGTGCACCTAAAGAAGATAAACAAGAAAGAGGACCCAAGGTAAGATGATCAATCCTTACTTAGAAAAACAAATGGGATGGACATGGAAAGAAGGAGAAAACAAGTAACAGGACAGAAGCCTACTGCAGAGGGCCTCTGAAAGACTCTACATAGCAGTGTATCAAAGCAGATGCGGAGACTCACAACCAAACCTTGGGCAGAGTACAGGGAATCATACAATAAAAGGGGGAGTTAATATAACCTGGAAAGGACAGGAGCTCCACAAAGACAAAATATATCAGGGCACAGGTGTCCTCTATGAGACTGTTTCTCCAATCAAGGACCATGTATGGATATAACCTAGAACCCCTGATCAGATGTAGCCCATGGCAGCTCAGTATCCAAGTTGGTTTCCCTAGAAAAGGGAACAGCAACTATTTCTGACATGAACTCAACGACTGGCTCCTTTATACCCCACCCACACCCTGATGGAGTAACAGCCTTGCTAGGTCACAGAGGAGGCCATGGCAGCCAGTCTTGAAGATACCTGATAATCTAGTGTCAAATGGAAGGGGAGGAGAACCTCCCCTAGCAGTGGATTTGGAAAGAGGTAGGAAGGAGATGAGGGAGGGAGAATGGGGTTGGGAGGAAATAATGAAGGGGGTTACGGCTGGGATACAAAGTAAATAACCTGAGATTGATATAAAAAATAAAAATTAATAATAAGAAAGAAGGAAAGAAAGAAAGAAAGAGAGAGAGGGAAGGAAGGAAGGAAGGAAGGAAGGAAGGAAGGAAGGAAGGAAGGAAGGAAGGGAAGGAAAATTGATATGAGCTTTTCAAACCTCAAAGCCCACCAGTGACACAGCTCTTTCAACAAGGAAATAGCTCCTAATCCTTCCCAAATAGTTCCACCAAATATAAGGGCCTATTCTCATTCAAACCACCACAGTCATTCTAAATCATTGGGTACTATTTTCCTATCCAAGTATGGATCAATGGAAACACTAAATCTGCATCTTTGACTGTTCTTTCACAGAGGGACAGGTGGACATCTCCTTATTCCATGTGGCCCACTTTCAAGAAGACGGGATGATCCTAGAAACGCCAGCCAGTGTGGAGCAGCACTACACAGTCCTAGAAAACCCAAGCTTCTCCCCAATGGGAGTTCTACTGAGAATGATCCCTGCTGTAGGGCACTTCATCCCCATCACTTCCATCACACTGATCTACTATCACCTCCATCTTGAGGACGTCACGCTTCACCTCTACCTGATCCCCAATGACTGCACCATTCAGAAGGTAAAACTGAGAACTACAAGAGTAGGTCCTGGGTGGGTGCCAGAAAACTTGAGCTGTAGCTGGTAAGCGCCTTGGAGAGATTCTAAACTGGGAGCTGGTGTACATTTCTGTTCAGAGAACCCTGGTGTGTGTGTACAGTTCTGTTCAGAGAGCCCTGGTGTGTGTGTGCAGTTCTGTTCAGAGAGCCCTGGTGTGTGTACAGTTCTGTTCAGAGAGCCCTGGTGTGTGTGTGCAGTTCTGTTCAGAGAACCCTGGTGTGTGTGTACAGTTCTGCCTTTTTCTTGGTCCCCACACACCAAAGTCTCCCTCAACTGTCTCTGATGCCCATTTACTAATCACTGAACAACCTTCTACAGCCTCTTTACACCCACAAGAAGGATGAAAGTGCTCTATGCACAACCGGTAGGCAACTCCGTTCTTCTGTGGCAGTGACCCTGTTCACAAAATGAACATGACAGGGGTCAATAATCCAACCATCTGTGCGGCAGAACTCAAGGTAGAAGGGTGCCCTGGTGTCATCACCCTATTCCACAAAAATGTAGTGATCTGCCATCTCTCCTTATTCAGACCAGATACTGTAGCCCAGAAATCTAGCTAAATCACAGTCTGCAACGTTCCCTAGGCCATTGATGATGAAGAAATGAAGTTCCAATTTGTGCGAATAAACAAGCCACCCCCAGTAGACTCCCTCTACATCAGCTCCCGCTACATCGTGTCTGGGTCTGAGGGGCTGGAAATCATCCCAAAGGTGAGCATCCAGCTGTTTGCTGCTCGTCAGGGTCTGATGTCAGGCTTGGGAAGCCTGTGGAGCAGGTCACAAGGCTTTGCAGCAAACTGGGAATGGGGAGAAAGCAACTGGGAATGGGATGAGCAAGACTTATCACCTAAACATCAAAGTTAGGTGGAAAGCAAATTAAGGGACCACACAGGAATGCACATTAGCCCCTGAGGAATTAGATTCATTCTGGCATAGAGAAGGGTACAGATGACATGGAGAGTTCCAGCCCAGGCTGAGGATGTGTGAGCAGGGCTTTCAGGATGAGCTCCCACTTATCTGACAGTGTAAATGTTTAAACACTGGGTCTCAGACTGTAGTAGTATTTGGGAATTTGTATAAACAAATACGTGAGGTCTGACTAGTAGAAGCAGGCTATTAGTGGCAGGCCTTGAGGGTTACAGCCATGCCCTGCTCCCCACCTCAGACTGCTCAATCTGAGAATATAACAAGCCAAACCATAAGCCCATGCCACAAAGAAAGGAGCCCCAACTTCCCTGCATCCCTTCATGAAGATAAACAGCAATAAAAGTCCTTTCTTAAGTTGCTTCCTGTCAGGGTTTTTGTCAAAGTGATGAGAAAAGAAACCAATGAAGGGATTCCAGCTGGGTCTTTAATCTTCAGAGGAAAGATGTGTGTTCAAAGGCTATGCGTTACCTCAGTGCAAAAGATAGCCAGTGTCTAATGTGCTATGCAATATTAAGAAGGCATGTGGAGTTGTGGAAAGCCCTCATTCACATGAGTAGAGGCTTCTCACACAGCATATCACTCTCCTCTCTCCCTCCCTTTTTCTTCACCCCCTCTTTACCCTCCCCCCCTTCAGGAACTGGAGCTGTGCTACCGGAGCCCTGGGGAATCCCAGCTCTTCTCTGAGATCTACGTTGGCCACATAGATTTGGGGATTAAACTGCAAATCAGAGACAAGAAGCATATGAATCTAATATGGGAGGCCTTGCTGAAACCAGGTAAATTACATTAGGTCCAGAAACCCTAAAGGTAGCAGAAAGGCAATGTCATTAATTCTTGGTATCATGAAATAGCCAGGTGACAAAGTGGCTTTTGCTAGATCCATAACAGGTCATATGAGCACAGTTTAAACTATGAAACTATGTTAGCTTTTCCCAATTGTGACAAAAATATGTGACAATAAGAACTTTAAAAGAAGAAAGGTTTACAAAGAAACACATACACAGAAGAAGGAGGAGGAGGAGGAGGAGGAGGAGGAGGAGGAGGAGGAGGAGGAGGAGGAAGCTTTGCTTTGATTCATGGTCTTAGAACCAAGTTTCAGTCCATGGTCAGCTGCCCCCATCTCCTTGAGTCATTGGGGGTGCTATGACTTCATGATGCCATGGCCATGCCATGCCTAGAAGACAACACTTCACAAGCTTTCTCCATACCTTCTGTTCCCATTTCTTTCCACGTCTGCTTCCTCGATGTTTCTTGAGCCTTAAGGTAGTGGTGTAAATATCTACTTATAGGGATGAGTACTCAACCATCTCTTATTCTCAGTATCCTATACAGCTGTAGGTATCTCCAGTCACCTTCATTCACAGTAAAGAGAAGCTTTTCTGATAAAGGCTAAAAGTAGCCTTTGTCTCTGGCATGAACATAGATACTTATAAGGGCACTGGTACTGTGTCCATTTAGCTAAGCAGCAATAGTAGCTTCTCTCAAGGGCCTAAGAGCTCCAAAGACCTGGGTTTGTTTATTTTTTTGGTTTCCAGGGGTACACAGAACTAAAGAACTAAAGATTTCAGGACAGAAACTGCATGTTGAATATGTAGCATGCTTTTAGTAGGATGGCTATTTTCACAACATTGATTCTTCCAAACAATGAGCATGCTGCAGGGGTGTCTTTCCATCTTCTAAGGCCTCTCTTGATTTCTATCTTTATATATATATATATATATATATATATATATATATATATATATATTGTAATTCATCCATATTTTCAAGCTAACATGAACAAGAGAAAACCAAATAGTGACATAACTTTAATGTAGTAACAGTACAGTTCTAGTCCAGCACCCACAATGCCAAAACCAAACTCCTCAGTCAGTACCTCTAGGGATGTCCAGCCCTTGTCAGGCATCAAACAATGGTGGTTCCTGCTCCTGAGGTTTGAAGAACAGTCAACACATGTACCCAAAGAATAGTCTTTGCTCAGCCTTGGCTTGAGTGAGCCACAGGTGGAGAACTGAGCTGCCCTAGTATCGTGCCAGGGTTTGAATCTCACTCTAGCACTTAACTTATAAGGTAATTCTGGAAAATGACTTAGTTCATTTGAGTCTAACCTTCCTCACCTGTAAACTAAAGATCAGAATGAGTAACCGGTAGGATAGTTGGAAAAGTTAAATGTTGTTCATTCTGTTCATGCACATCTCATAGAGTGATCCTTAGCTGATGGGAGCAATGTTGCTATTTTTCTTTATATTAAGCCAACATCTTCCACATATTTTTGTTAGCACTGTCCTTTGGAACTCACTAAGATCTATTCCTTTCCATGTGGGAAAGCACTCAGGCATTGGAAGATTGAAAGCCCACTTGTATCCTCAATCTTACATCTTGATTCTAATATTCATGGTCACTCAGTCACTTTCTTCATTAGATGTTCCAGTTTATCTACAAGTCAGGATGCACTAAGATGGTCCAGCAAGCATGGACTGTAAGCAAAACCATCCTTCCTTCATACAGATGGAACCAGGCTTCCAATACTACAAACTGGGTCCTTGGGCTGACTCCTAAACTGTTAGAGCACAATAAATTTAAAGTCTTCTCAAACCCTTGGGGATTATTTATGAGCTGCAATTTATTAATCTCCTTCATTTGTTGCTAAAATTCACTCAGTATTCTGATGTGCTTAGTTTTGTTTCATCTTTATTTTGCCAGCAAATCCAGAACATACATTTGTAATGTGTGAGTGTAGAAAGTCAAAGGACAGAAAAGTAGCTTTCTACCCAGAAGAAGATGTCAAATGATTTAAGCCCTCTAGCAAGGGGCTCTGTTAGTTCTCTACAAGGTATTCCATCTAGGGTAAAATTGAGGGTGTGATCACATGTGAGAAATGTCATTTTGTCAGCCACATGTCTTCTCTGAGGATAGGCTCAGGGTCTCTATTACACAGATTCATACATATTATACCCTACTATAAAGAGTCCATACAGATTCCTTACGTGGGCAAAGAAATGTTCCCCTTCCAGATTATATCAGAATTTCTGTAGTTCATTGTCAAAATCTCATATGTAGACGGGGATTGCACAATGTGCACTGAGTGTTGGTGTCATGCATCATTACAGATGCTACATCTCTCCTTTCTTACAGGGGACCTCAGACCTGCAACATCAATGGTCCCTGAAGACCCCAAAGGTCAGTAACAAGAAGACAGGGGATCCAGTACTGTTTTGCTGGTACATCATTTGATCCTTGAAAGAAGGACAGTGAGAGAGGAGGGAGCATTGCTTTGCAAATCTCACCAGGAAAGGCAGAACAGATGCATGCCCAGGGCAGAGTTCCTCTCATGTCCCTTTCTGCCTTTTCCATGGTGGCAATAACTCTACATACTCCCAACCTGAATACCCCACCAATAACTCCTCCTTCTAGTATCAGACTAATAACTGGCCCTAAGAAGGGTAAAGATATTTTTTCAAATGCCCTCAAGAGGGAGAAGGTAACCAGGGCTGTAGATGGGATACATGGAAAGAGCAAGGAGTGGGCAGCCTATCAGCTACATCTGAGCAGGGTGTCTAGGTCCTCTCCATGCACGGTCCTTGGTTGGTGCAACAGTCTCTGTAGGTCTCCCTGGGCTCAGATTTGTTGGCTCTGTTGGTCTCCTTGTGGAGCTCCTGTCCAATCCAGGTCCTTCTATCCCCCCCACACACTTTTCTAAAAAGACTCCCTGCACTCTGCCCAAAGTTTGGCTGTGAGTTTCAGCATCTGCTTCCATCCCCTGATGGGTAGAGTCTTTCAGAGGACATTTATGATAGGCACCAGTCCTGTTCCCTCTCTTCAGCTGCTTCTGATGTCTATTCTATGTGCCCTTCTGAATGAGAATTAAGCATCCTCAGGTTCTTAGTAAGGGGAACAGGGGCTGTATCTGACATGGACTCTGTTGCTTGCTCTTCAATCACTTCCCCTTGGCTGGGCAGCCTTGCCAGGCTGCAGAGGAAGAGGATGCAGCCAGTCCTGATGAGATAGTCAGATAGTAAGGGAGGAGGGATCCCTTTTTCTGGGGACTAAAAGAGGCAAATGGGGGGAAGCGGGAGGATGAAATTGGGAGTTGAGAGAGGGGTTTATGATCAGGATGTAAAATGAATAAAAAAGTTTTAAATAAATAAAAGAAGTGAGCATCCAGTACGAGATCCTTGCTCACTGCCATTCTCATCTTTATTCCTAGATGCTCCTGTCTTGCTGCACTTTGTGGACCAGCATCGGGAGCAGCTGGTGGCTCGTGTGACATCAGTGGACCCTGTCTTGGACAAGCTGCATGGTCTGGTGCTGAATGAGGAGGAGTATGAGGCTGTGCGGGCTGAAGCCACCAGGCCAGACAAGATGAGGAAGCTCTTCAGCTTCAGCCGCTCCTGGAGCAAGGCCTGGAAAGACCAACTCTACCAGGCTCTGAAGGAAACCCATCCTTACCTGATCATGGACCTCCTTGAGAACTCAGGCAGGGTCTCTGTGGGATCCTGACATCTATAGTGGCTGAGGGGTCAGCACTCTGCTTAGGGTCCTGACTCTCCCCAACCTTCCTTTGGCTCTCAGTTTCTCCATCTTTACCCACTGGCCATCTGAATTGCCTTTATGACAGCACTGTATCCAGGACACCTCTTGGGGACTCAGAGGTCCTCAGAGGTCCCCTCTTGGCCTTCCCCAGCCAGCTGTTCATGCGGAATGATCCTCTCAGAAAACACCTAGTAAAACCTGCAAGTCTCTACAGGCTTTGTCCAACCTGCTCTTATGGTCGGAGTGTTGAGTCTTAAGCCAAGATGACCTGTTAGATACAAGCAGGACTGGGAAGCATGGGAATAGAGAAAATGAATTGATACTTTCCTTGGAAAGTGAGTGTCTTATGAATAGGAAAGGAAGGGGGCTTTTTAAACATTTTCCACCTCAACCCTTTATTAAGATTATTTTCATAAAACTGTGTTTGTTTATCAGTTTCTCTCTTAACACAAATAATTAAGACTCCATTATATTATTTTAATAAGCTTTACAACAAAATAACTGAGCAGATATTACTCTATTCTTAGGTCTCTAAGCTATTCTAGTTTCCTCCCAGGGTGCAGTCCAGGATACTCGAACTTCGTAGCTTTGCTGCTCTGTTTCCTCTTTCTTGATATTTCCTGGACCCTGATATTTCCCATGGCTAAATCCCCTACTTCCTCTCCTTACTCCTCCTCCCCTGGCTGCCAGGAGGTCTAGCCCTGTTTTCTTCCCTGCTCAGTGATTGTCTGTAAGTTGCTTTATTGGCATATCAGGGGGCAATTGTGGAGCCGTTTTTATACAACATTGAGTCGAGTCAGGAGATTCTCAGAACAAGATTGCAACCAGATGTGGGGGGGGAGTACAGAAATCAGCATTTGAATTACACAATAACCTTATGCCTACAACCGCTTTTTTCTCAAAAAAATTTATGTAACTCTGGGTTTGGATATATATAAAATAATATATAAGTCAAACATTTTTACTGAAAATAAATCTTAAAAATATTTGTATTAAAACAACTCTGTTGTAATATAAATTTACCATTTGTTAAAGATGACAGCAAATTTGTAATCTAAGGCAATAGGTGCACTTGTTTATTTTGGGGTAGGGAATTAGATCTTGATTGAATATTTGATGCTGTAAGATATAAAGAAACTTCAGTGTGTCTGAGTTGGTGGATAATTTGCATTTTTCATGCTTTACACAGATGTGCAGTGCACATTCCAGAATTGGTGGAAATTCTGTCCTGATCCCAAGCCTGAATTCACATAGCATCTTTTTATGTCAGCAACTCAAAACACAAATTTTAAAAACAAATGTTCTTACATAACACATCGCAAAGATATGCTAACTTGATACTTAAATTCTAAAGAATGAAAACAATTCTTCTTATTTATAATTAAGCTATCATGTTTCCATGATAGCAGAAAATCTTGTATGTACCAAGAAAATGGTGGTAATCCCAGCAAACGACAGCCTAGACTCCGAGTTAAGGTGTTTCAGGAGCATCACTGGGGTTGTGTGCTTTGCCCTCTGATGAAGTACAAAGTACTCATGCTGTGTGCTCAGACCCACAGGTGTGGACAAGTCGCCTGCTACACCATGGCACACACTGCAGAAGCACACCAGATTCAGTGCACACTTGAATTAATCTTGGCCAAACCTTTTATTCTTGTCACATCTTCCCATACAGAGGTCTGAGTCACAGCTTAGGAACCTGATGTGCAATGGTAGACCGGGTGGATGAACCAAAGGCTCGGTGGTTAAGAGCACTTCCTGCTATTTCATAACAGCAGAGTACTGCTCCCAGCACCCACAGTCAGGCAGCTCACACTTGAGAAATCAACTCCATGACACCCAACACCCTCCACCATGTCCTGAGGCCTATATTCAAGGTGATTCTAGACTCTACAGAGTTCTTTGCCTTCAGTGGACAAACATTCCCACTGCTCACCCACCTACCTGAGGAATTATCTCACCAAAACCCACAGTGGGACTTGAGGCTTACAAGGCTGCATGCTTGAGCAAGATGGTTCTGTAACAGGGTGTGGCAAGAATCTGCTTTGACTTCTGTAAAGCAAAGGACACTGTCGTCAGAACAAAATGACTGCCTACAGATTGGGAAAGGATCTTCACCAACCCTACATCTGACAGAAGGCTAATATCCAGAATATATAAACAACTCAAGAAGTTAAACAGCAACAAATCAGTTAATCCAATTTAAAAATGGGGTACAAAGCCAAACAGAGAATTCTCAATAGAGGAAAATAGAATGTCAGAGAAACACTTAAAGAAATGTTCAATGTCCTTAGTCATCAGGGAAATGCTAATCAAAACAACCCTGAGATTTCACCTTACACCCACCAGAATGGCAAAGGTTAAAAGCTCAGTAACCAAGTGGGTACCCTAATGAGGGGAACAGGGACTGTTTCTGACATGAACTCGATGGCGGGCTCTTTCACACACACACACACACACACACACACACACACAGGGAGAAGCAGCCTTACTAGGCCACAGAGGAGGACTTTGCAGCCAGTCCTGATGATACCTGATAAACCAGTATCAGATGAAAGGGGAGGAGGTTCTCCCTTATCAATGGACTTGAAAAGGGGCAGGGAGGAGATAAGGGTGGGAGGATAGGATTGGGAGGGAAAGAGGGAGTGAGATTCAGCAGGGATACAAAGTTAATGAACTGTAACTAATGTTAAAAAAAAATAAAAATTAAAAACAACCTCAAGTGACAACACATGCTGGAGAAGTTGTGGAGAAAGGGGAACCTACTCCACTGCTGGTGGGAATGTAAACTTGTACAACCACTCTGGAAATTAATCCGACGCTTCCTCAGACAATTAAGAATAGCGCTTCCTCAAGATCCAGCTATATCACTCCTAGGCATACAACCAAAAGATGCTCAAGTATACAAGAAGGATATTTGCTCAACCATGTTTGTAGCAGCCTTATTTGTAATAGCCAGAAGCTGGAAACAGCCCAGATGCCCCTCAGCTGAGGAATGGATACAGAAATTGTGGTGCATTTACACAGTGGAATATTACTCAGCAATAATAAAATAAAAAAATTTTAAAAAAAAGGAAATCATGAAATTTGCAGGCAAATGGGGGAAAAAGATCATCCTGAGTGAGGTATCCCAGAAGCAGAAAAACATACAGGGTATATACTCACTCATAAGTGGTATTAGATATATGATATAGGATAAACATACTAAAATCTATACACCTAAAGAAACTAATCAAGAAGGAGGACTCCAGCTAAGATGTTCAATCCCCATTCAGAAAGTCAAAGAGGATGGACTTCAGAAGAGGGAGAAAACAGGGAACAGGACAGGAGCCTACCACAGAGGGCCTCTGAAAGGCTTTACCCTGCAGGGTAGACTCATAGCCAAACTTTGGGCAGAGTGCAGGGAATCTTATAAAAGAAGGGGGAGATAGAAAGACCTGGAGAGGACAGGAGCTCCACAGGAGAGCAACAGAAGCAAAAATTCTGGACCCAGGGGTCTTTTCTGAGACTGATACTCCAAACAAGGACCACTGATGGAGGTAACCTACAACCCCTGAACAGATGTGGCCCAGGGCAGTTCAGTGTCCAAGTGGGTCACTTAGTAATGGGAACAGGGACTATCTCTGGCATAGACTCATGGGATGGCTCTTTGATCACCTCACCCTGACGGGGGCCTTACCAGACCACAGAGGAGGACATTGCAACCAGTCCTGATGAGACCTGATAGACTAGGATCAGAAGGAAGGGGAGGAGGACCTCCCCCATCAGTGGACTTGGGAAGGGACATGGGTAGAGAAGGGAGAAGGAGGGTGGGACCGGGAGGGGAAGAGGGAGAGAGGTACAGTGGGATACAAAGTGAATAAACTGTAATTCATAAAAATTAAAATTAAAAAACGTCTGAAAAAAAAGAATCTGCTTTGATATATTACATAGCCACCTCAGCCTTTTGTCCTGAGTTGGAAACCTAACATTTCAGCCCTTTTTATGGTAATGTAGCCTTTTCTATAACTACTTCCAGCTAAAATTGGGGAATCATTGCCAGGGTTCATGGTTCCTGAAATGATGACCAAAAGATGGGCTGGTGGACATCTGTTTTGCTGGATGCTCTCACTGCCCAGGGTCTGTGGGAACACACATACATATCAGATACATATACAAACATACATACAGCACACGCACACAGCACACACGTATATGCCCTTTATAGACACACAAAGACACACATCACACGCATACCCCCATACACACACACACACACACAAATAAATGTTAACATTTAAACATACCCACCTCTCAGAGACTGTGAGCACTCTTGTGCTGTTGTTGTGTGTCAGGCACTAACTTGGGCACAGGGGACACAACAGTCACAAAGCAGGCTAAGTCCTGTCTGCCAAGAGCTTCCATTCTCTTTGCAAGTGTGTGGTGCTGGGTCGTAACAAGTGTCAACAGGAGAGTAAAGGAGGGAATTCTGGGAGGTGTGCTGCTGCAGAAAACAGGTAGCAAGCTCCTGACTAGAGCGAAGTCATTCCAAGAGAATGGTAAAGCCAGTGCGAAGGCCCTGAGTGAGCTTGTCCCTGCTGTAGTCAAGGAATAGAAAGGCACAGCAGATAACCAGTGGGAGAGTACATGAGGAGCATGAAGAGGGAGCCAGAAAGAGGGCAGGGTGGGAATGAGCAGGTTGTGGAGAGCCTTGTGAAAAACTGCAATAAAGATGCTTTTCACTCAGAGCAAGACAGGGAGGATTGAAAGATTAGGTGAGAAGGTTATTTAAATTAATTTACCTCTTAGATGTGTGACTCTGGCTTTAAGACTGAGAATAGACAAAAAATATCAGCAGGAGAGTTAGGATGCTGGGAGAGACACAGGATAGGGGCTGGCCCAGCAGTCTCCTTGGGCAGTGAAGAGGCAGATTCCACAGGTGTTTAACAGATGGGTAAGAGCTGAGAGAAGGACCAGGGGACAAAGCACTTGCTATGTAAGCAGGAGGACATGGGCTCTGGCCCCAGCATCCTCTTTGGCAGGGCATAGAGGAAAAACTGTGGAGGTACATGCAGAGCTGGTGAAGGAGGATAGTCGTAACTTATAACAGGTGATATAACTCTTTAGGGACCAGAACTTTACAGCAGGCAAGAAACTCTGAAATTCTCTGGGCCTCCACCAGTCACTGCAGAAATCTGAAAAAGAAAAGAAACCTAAAGTCTGATGAAGGGCTGAAACCTAAAGCTGAAAAAGGGCTGCTTTCCCTAGCTAATGCCTCCTGCTGCTTTGCAGCAAGCTGTTAAGAAAATCAGCTTAAGCCTATGGGAAAATTTTGCTTTATTTTACTTCAAAGACAGGCAGGTGAAGTGGCCTGCTTGGGGCTCAGAACTTACTAAGACTCTATGAGCCAGTGGGAAAGAGAAAGGAAAGAAACACACAAACACAAAAATGGATGAAGAAAAGAGGTCTGCATAACTTTTATTTTTGTATTTGGGTTTATATACCTTCTCAGCAAAAGGGTCTCTAGGTGTGAAGAAAGATTGCTTCATAGCCATAAAGGAAATCACAAAAGCAGATGAATTCAAAAATACAAGATAACAGATTACATGTATTTCCATTAAAACTAAACATACCTAATCTATGCCTCCATTACTTAGGTTCAATTGTAAGTTCAGGATACCGTTATTCATGACATAGGTTAATGTGGTCTAAGGTTAACAGGGTCCAAGGGGTTACAAAAAGATAATTGTTTATGTGTCTTTCCATCAAGACTGGCATGGCTAACCATTTTCCAGCTATCGCTTAGTTCCATGAGTTCATTGTGAGTTCAGAATAATATTTCTGTCTTTCATCCCACAATAAGTTAATTGTCTATTTTGTGCTCATGGCTGTCTATCATGGTGTATAAAGAACCGTGACTCTCTCTTTGGAGCTAGACTGAAAGTGTACCCAGGTCATAAATGTGTCTCAAGCTCCTAAGTACAGCTTACCTGTCAGCGACAAGTGAAGACGCACAGAGCTCCTAGCAGATCTTGCTATTCTGCAGGAGGGGCTAAAAAATTACTTGAATCAACTCAGGAATCATTATCAGGAATTGTAAAATTATCTTCATATTGATTCTGCAAGAATCTTCCTGTCAGAGTGAAGCAGTTCCATCAGAGCATGGGCAATGAAGATGCCACCATGCCATGCAGGTATAGATGAGGCACACAGCAATGCCAAGCACGGAAATGCGAACAGCACCAAGAAGCAATCTAGAGACCAAGTCCCAGGGGCCCTGCCTTTACCAGGGCTCACCTATCACAGTCTTTACAAAAAGATGCTCCTTCTCCAGGAAGCTCACTTGCTTGCTCAGGCCTGTTCCTGCATGACTGGACTCTGGCACAAATGCTTGCTGGACACAGCTACAGACCTGTAATCCCAGAGCTCAGAAAGAGGAAACAGGAAGTACTCAGGATTGGCTGGCTGACTAGATTAGACAAATCCATAAGCTTTTAGGTCACACACATGCACACACATGTGAGTCCATATGCACACATGACACACACCTACAGGAAGAGAAGATGGGACTAGCAAGAATC
>REGO01000346.1:854486-884124 GCA_010120015.1 Rhombomys opimus | reverse complement strand
TTTCCTGCTGAGGAGCCAGAGTCTCTTCCCCTTTCCGAGAACATGTTCACTAGCTGAGAAGCGTTGGCCAGGAATACACACTTGAGCGGCCCCCCAGGAGAGCAGGGTGAGTAATGGGACCAACAGAGTCCACTTGCATTGTGGGAAGGTAAGGGCTGGCCTGACTCCACTAAGGTATACTGTGGCAGACATGGGGCCTCCTACCAAGAGACAGGGTCCAAAGCCACAGCCTGCAGGAGTCAGCAGGCCAGCTGTGGTGGGCGGTAGACGGCTGGATTCAACTGTGTGCTTCATGTGCCTGCTCCTGTCAAAGCCTGTCCTGCACCCTCCTGTCTGACCTGGACCTGAGTAAGGGTCCAGAATGGTGGGGTGATAAGAGAGGACCAGGGATGAAAAATAAAGACAAAGCAATAGCTGGGACCAGGAGATTGTGCATAAGCTGATGATTTATGCCATGAAAAATTATTTAATAGTATAGTTCATAGCATAGTCTGAACTATTTGCAGGGGAAAGTGGCCAAGCTCAGCAGAGAGCTGTGTCAGACTGTTAGGACCAGATAAAACGATGATGATGATGCACACAGCAGATTTTATATGAAAGAGGTTTATTAGATGGAGATGAAAAGAGAGGGAGAAGGAGACAGTGAGACATGATAGGGGAAGAGAGAGAGAGGATACCCTGACAGAGAAAGGGGAGAGGGAAAGAGCTAAGAGCCAAGAGAGGGACAAAGTGGCAGGTTGATCCTTTTAAGGAGCAACATAACCATGCCTGCTACATGTGGCTACTTGGCCAGCGACACATGTTGACATCATAGGTGGCTAGGGAACCCAGAAGCAGGCTGCCAAAATACTAACATTCCTCCCTTTTTCTATAATTAAAAAATGAGGAACTTGGTCTGCTTCTCATATAAGGTAAATTGAAGTATATAAATTAATGTTCGTTGGAAGCAGCTCTTGGTTTCCATGCAAGGGGATACAAAATGTCCAGATTACATGGTTGTGAGGATGAGGGGAAGCCCCTACCCTGGAAAGTTTAGGTTGAGGGTTGCCAGTAGAGAGTGGCCAGCCATGCAAGACAGCAGGTAGGGACTGAGAAACACTGGGAGAACCTGGAGCTGCGTGTCCTGATCCTGAAGCACAGCATTCCAGCCTTTTGTTAATAATAAATTAATAACTGGTGTAGATGTTCTTCTGGCTACTTTCTGCTGTCACTGGGGGCACTATAGGGAGGTCAAAAGGCTGAAATGCTGGCCAAGTCCAGGAAGAACAGGCTGTTTTGATGCTGTCCAGGGTCTATGAGAACATCCATGGC
Organism: Rhombomys opimus; assembly: GCA_010120015.1. Lineage (NCBI taxonomy): Eukaryota > Metazoa > Chordata > Mammalia > Rodentia > Muridae > Rhombomys > Rhombomys opimus. The sequence continues at coordinate 882,813 of REGO01000346.1, read as the reverse complement.
TGGGAGGGAAAGTGCAGGTCCAGCTTGATGGAAGTCTGTGAGGGCAGACTTGAACACCTGTGGTAGCTGCTTTGGCGCTGTTGTGGATATAGGAAACACCTGGGTTTGGCAGGATACTAAAACATATACATAGAAAATAAAGTTAAGTAGGTTATGGAGAAAACTTTTTCAGTGTACATTTAAAACTTTTGGGAGAGCAAACAGAGATGGAAGGTTTGGATCAAAGAGACTTGAACATGGGAACCTCCATTTACCCAATCACTGGCAGTAATTAAAAAGGCTTTGCTTTGGATCTGTCATCTAAGGAAAGTGAGGCCAAAAAGTTTGGTTACAGAAGTGTGTTACTCTTAGAGGCCCTTAAAGCAGGCACTAGGTGTAGAAACATGAAATTCTCCAGAAGACATCCCAAAGGAGAATCTGAAGAAACAGATGAATGGACTATTTCCACTGGGAGGGTAGGGGTAAATGACCTGTCAAGGTGTCCCAAGAGCAAGGTTTGACCCAGTAGAGAATGACCCTACCTGATCCAATAGCTTATCAGCGTTGGCTAGAGACCAAGGGCACAGCTGCCCATAGGAGACACAGTTTACCTAGCGCTAGGATTTTCATAGGCGAGCGTGAGGGGGAGAAACTGTGCACATAGAGGGGAAAAAAATCTCTCCCAAGGAAATGGAGGTCAGCAGAAAGGGTCAACCATAGCCATTGAATACTGTACTTGCGGGGGAGGGGGGTTCTCTCCATCTCTAAAGGTAGTAGGAAGTCGCCAGACACTGAATGGTCAAGCTTCCCCTACCAAGAGAGGCATTTGTAATCTGCACTGAAATACACATTGTAGAAAAGGCAGTAGACACACATTTGTGTTAACAGCACAAGCATCCTTAAGGTGAGCTCTGGAAAGGCCGAAGCCTTTCCTGAAGCAGAAGGGGAAGCTCATTTGATCTTAACCTTTAGTATAAACACACATTATGGAGGCTTACAATCTTGAGCTTGGAACCATGAGAGTGAGTAGTATAGTGGAATGTTTTTGTATTAGAGTTAGATTAATAAATCAGAGCTCTACTGATAAGTGTCAAAGCTCTGGACAGTCAATATAACAGTTGCATAGCAACAGGAGGAAATATTAAGCCTTTTTACCTATTTAGGATACCTTAAATCACCTTAGACCTTTCAACCTTTATAACTTGCATTTACCAACCTTAAGACACTTTCTTAGACCCTCAGAACACATTTTTTTAGGCCTTGGTATCTTGGTGTCTACCATGAGACATAGGTGAGACTGCCATGAACATTTATTGTCCTTTAGGTAAAGGGGTGGTAAAAGGTTCCATTCAGGCCTATTTCTTGAGTCTGGCAACAAGGCACATTGTGTCTAGATATGACAATTGCAACTCTAGGACTCGGGCTTAAGGCCTGGTCTCCTGCACATGAAGAGAACTGAGAAGGCATCTGAAGTCTCCCAAGACAGAAGTTGGCAACATGTCCGTGGGACCCCAGTGTGAGGCCAAAACAGACCTGCAGTGTTACCCTGGGCTGGGCGAGGGGGGTGGAGGTCACTGAATCAAGGAGCCATTTGTCCTCCACCAGGCCAAGGAGCTGGAAGGCTGGAAGTGTCTGTGGCTCTTGTGCTGGTTGAGTCTGCATGGCTGGGCACAGGGGACAAACCTGCATGGGAGCATTTTGACTTCCAGAGGCCAGTCTGCCGGCAGGCAGCCATGGCTTGTTGAGGCAGCTGTGGGACCAGCGTCTCCTTTGGCTGCCTTTGAAGCAGTCACCTTGGCGGAGTTGACTTTTGGCTATACCCCAGCAGGATGGGCATTGCAGACCTCCTGTTTTTTGTGGGGGAATGCCAACAGCCTCAGAGCAGTAGCCAAGGTCTGGAGCATAGTTTTGCTGTAGATGAGCCTATCAGGAAGGCTCCTCTCTTATTATTCTTACTGACTCCTGTATGGTGACTCAAGGACCATCCTCAGCTGTTTATTAAAGATGGCAGTGAGACCATGTTTGCATCTGTAGGACTATAAATATATTTTTGGACATGTTAGAGAACTTGATAATCTATGAGATGACTGTTAACTTGCATTCATTAACCATTAAATATTAGAACTTTACATTTTGTCCCTGTTAAGCTGGGGCCTTAAAAGTCATAAATATAGTCACTACACAACAGTTTTTTGTATGATTTAGTATATAAAAAGTTCACATCTTATAAAAGTGTAAGGCTATGCTATAGCTTAATAATAATACCATTTTTAGAAAACAAGACCAAGGATATTTTAACCTTTTGATAGTAAAGATATAGCACATGAACAAGTTTTAGCGTGAATACCTCTAAAATTAATAGATCTTAATTTAGAGTATTGGTAAAAACTTGTACATAATAACCCCTGAGTTATGAGTTTTAAAACCAACAATATCGTAGAACAGTATAAAGAAATTTTAAAATTACACTTGAATTTATTATAGCAAACCTATTAGCCATAAACCGTAGTGATGAATATGGATCATAGGTAGCTCAAGGCAGGAGAAACAGCATTTATTAATTTAGAAATTTATAAAGACATCATATATATATTGTAAAATGTAACTTTGAATTTTTATAAAAATCCATACCGATTTAAAATGAGGCTTGTTGCAGTCCCAGTCTAAAAGGAGATAAAATAAACAGAATTAATTATGATTAAGGAAGTCTTATAAATGTGAACCAATGAGAAAATTATATAAATTGTTAGATAAGAATTTACAGAATTTTAAGATATATATTTTAAGAGAAGAGTGGACAGAAATCAGGAAAAAAAAGATTGTTAAAAGCTTGGAAGTAGCTCCTTAGAGGTCAGAATATTGAGAGCCAGTGTTTAGAGCGCGCAGCTTGGGGTTTTGCAGGAGGGGGGAGGGGGCGCACACGGAGCAGCTTCTCTATTTAGGTCAACATGGTGACCCGCCATGTGTGGTGTGCAGCTATGACAAAACAAGGAGACCATAGCTGTCCCAGCCAGGTTTAAAACTCTCTGCGTGCATGCGCGTGGCATGGCTGTGTGCACATGGCGTGGAAGTCTGCGCAAGTGAAAACCCTCCTCTGCAAGCCAGCCTCTGGTGGCCGCATTCTGTGGAAGTTTAAAATCTTGCCCATGGAGCCTGAGGCAGTGGTGCAATTTAAAGCCACGTTTGTGCTCACAGGGTCCCCAGTAATTGCTTACCTGAAAGCAGGCTGTGTCTGTCTGAGCAGCATGTGAGCAGTTTAGTTTCCCCAAGCCGATTTTAGCACAGTGCGAGTCCCCAGGGCTTGGCGCATTTGGCAGGACACAAGTCCAAGCAGCCAGGAGCAGCCAGGAGCAGCCAGGAGCAGCCAGGAGCAGCCAGAAGCAGCCAGAAGCAGCCAGAGCACCAGGAGCAGCGGGACAAGTGTGTGCCAGCCGGATAGGTGTGTGCAGTAAAGGCAGGGCAGTTGAGAGAAGGTTTTAAGACATAGGTGGTTAAATACAGATAAATAAAGATAAATACAGCAGGAAAAAAAATCTGTTGCAGGCATGCATGGTCCGATTTATTAAAGGAGTCCTGGTGTGACCAGACCAGGTGCTACCAAGAGAGCCCTTCCCAGCCAAAAGCACAAATCTTAGGACCAAATAAAACAATGATGATGATGCACACAGCAGATTTTATATGAAAGAGATTTATTAGATAGAGATGAAGAGAGAGGGAGAAGGAGAGAGTGAGATATGATAGAGGGAAGACAGGAGGTTCCTGACAGAGAAAGGGGAGAGAGCAGGAGCTAAGAGTCAAGAGAGGGACAAAGTGGCAGGTTGATCCTTTTAAGGAGCAACATAACCATGCCTGCTAGGTATGGGCTGCCTAGCTGGTGATACATATTGACATCATAGGTTGCTAGGCAACCCAGAAGCAGGCTGCCAAAATACTATTACAAACAACTTTGGCAAAAACATTACAGGATGCCTCAGACACAGCCACTTTTGCTCTGATAACCACAGCCCAGGGAACAGTCAGGTCCCCGGAATCCTCAACTTCAGTTCTTCTGAGGCCCTGGCTCCAGCAGCCGACGGGCTTGCCAAGTCCACTCCTAGTCAAGGACCAGAACTGAAGTTCCCTTTGTCCTCTCAACAGGGCCTTTAAGAAAGTCTTGGGCTGTCCTGACTTTCCATACAGGTCCATGTGGCCTTTGGGTGTTCTCTGGTAATGTGTCCTTCCAGCTGAACTGGTCTTGCATTGTTCTCCACGGCTGGTACTCAGGGACAGAGATGTCTAAATTCTTCAAAGGACAACTGGAACTTAGACTGAGCTCTTGAGTCCCCCTCTGTGCTTCATCTCCCCACTCACCCTCTGTCACAGTAATAGCTGAAGGACATAGAAAAGGAGGAGGAGGAACACAGAAAGCCATGCACATGCCATCTTGCATGCTCCATCCCTGTCTTCCTGCTTTCTCTTCCTCCTGTCCCTGTGATCCCAGCACCCTTTCTCCCATCCCTCAACCTCTTCTTCCATTATCCCCATCCTTTAATCCTCCCAGGTGCCATGCTCTTGACCCTGCGTCTTCAATCTCCTTACCTTCCCATCCCTGCCTTTTCTCACTCTCATTATCTTCCATCTTCTTACCTTCCCATCCCTGCACTTCCTCATTCTCATTATCCAGGTGCCCACCTTCCCACTCCTCTCTCTCCATCATTTTCCGTCCTGGGCTGAGCCAAGTCTTTGCTGCTGCATTTCTCCAAAGTTAAAGAGTTAACGAGATCTCCTGCATACGGCTAGTGTGGGAATTGTGCCCTCCTCCAAGAACAATGCTGCTTCCACCAACAACTGGTTCTGAAGGGCTCAAACACTTAGTGAAGGGACAGACCCACAAAAAAGAAAGGAAGATAGAAAGAAAGAAAGAAAGAAAGAAAGAAAGAAAGAAAGAAAGAAAGAAAGAAAGAAAGAAAGAAAGAAAGAAAGAAACCAGTGACAAGTGGATGGGCTTTTGGTTCCCTCTAACTCTGCCCTTCCTCCTTAACCTCATACATCTTTTTGACCCTGTCCTTTAAAAGTTATACAACTTCATCCTAAATTAAACCACTGCCATCACTAGGTCCACTTGAGGACAAGGCTGTCCTGGCTAGAAGCTTACTGGGTCCCAGTCCTCAGTCTCATCTTATGAACTACATCCCTGGTCTAGTAATTATTTTCTCCAGAATCAAATGGTGGCAATCACATGATCCACTGCAGGCGATCAAATTAAAACTCTTCAACTGTTACATGAGGTGGACCTGACCTTTGCCCCCTTAAACACTGGGGACAGTGCCTAACCCCACCTTCATCATTCCCCTCCTGTAAGAAACAGCCAGTGGAAGAATATGCCTCCCCTTCTTTTCATCTGTTCTCAGGCAACAGAGAACTCAGGGTCAGGCAAATGAACTAATGACCTAAAAGAACAAGCCTTAGACAAGCTGGGAAACAGCCAGTTTAGCATAACTATAAGCACACCTGCTTGACAGGAAACCAACAGAGTACCGAGGACATCCTCTGGCACCATTTGGCTGTGAAACTATAAAGCACGTGTCCACTGACAGACTTTACTCCCCGAGGTCCCTCTTAGGCCCTATAAAGCTGAAGGACCCTGCACCTGGACACCCACTGCCCAGGAGAGAATGGAGTTCTGCCCTTGTTCTGATCAAAGGAAAATCTGTTCCTGTTGAAGTTGGGCTACTCTTCCTTTATTTCCAGGTCTCGTCCATCAGTTCTGATCAAACACCCATTCTCAGAGCAGAAATGTCTGGCAGAGACAAGAATCCTCCAGCTTGGGGCTTAGAGCAACAAAGACGAAGAGACTTAAAGCAGGAAGAGCTACATGGCCAGGAATTATTAGAGGATCCTACCATTGACACGGGAGTAATTCAGCCAGAGAAGGCAAGTGGCAAAGAGGAGGATCAACAAAAGGATCCACAGGTCTTGGACCTCAACCACTACACAAGAAAACTGCTGCTGCAGACCCAATCTGAACTACAGAAGTTGATGAGTAAGTACAGAGAAGACACCACCCATCACTACTGTGACCCCTTTCTCACCACCGAGTCCCCACACCAGTGTTTCCATGGGCAGGTTAACCTCCTGTCAAGAGTTCACAGGCCCCAGGAGAGGCTGAAAGGCTTACAGACCCCACTAACTGAACTCTAGAGCCAGGCACCTGCTTTTACACAAGCGCACTCTCAGGCCCCCACAGGAGTCACACAGCCCCTGGGAAGGAGCTGAAGCTGTAGGGGGAAGAAGCTGACATTCAGAAGGACTCTGGGATGGGTGAGCACAGGGTTCAAGCCAGCTCCCAAATGGAGCACTTGGTGACACGGAATTTCAAAGCCCAGACTTTGGAGCTGAGCAGAGGCAGACTCCAGTCTTGGCTCTATGACACTGGACGAATCACTCTACAGCCCTCTGCCTCCATGACTACGTGTGGAAAATGAGCAAGACATGCCTGTAATCCCAGCATTCAGGAGGCAGAGACAGGGAGATCTCTGTGAGTTCAAGGTCAGCTTGGCCTACAGATCGAGTTCCAAGACAGCAATGGCTACACAGAGAAACCCTGACTTGAAAAAACTAAAACAAACCAAAACAAAAATCAGGAAAATGGAAGTGTAACGGCCTGTCTTTATAAACTATGGGAATAAAGTGATAATCCATAGTGAATTTTTAAAAGCCTATTGAATGTAAGAACAATCAATAAATGATCAATAATTGTAAGTACAAGCCCATGTAGTTGCTACTGCTTTTATTGTAGTCTGCAACCCTGTGGGACAGAAACTCAGAGCCACACATGAGGTAGATGAGGCTCAGAGAGGAACAGAGACTCAGAGGGCTAGAATAAAACCAGGACACATGTGTGACCTTCCTGGTCCCAAAGCAGGACCATTTCCCAGCAGCAGTAAGAGCATCCTGAGACTGTGGAGAACGCTATGAGGGTAAGCAGGAAGGACATCAAACTTGCTGTCCCTAGATCCTACCCCTGCTTCTCTGATGATCACTGTCTCCATCCCGTAGGACATTCTTCTATCTCATTACCCAGACCCAAAAGAACACACAACATGCGGCCCCATACCCTGCACAGCTCCTCAAAACTACAGAGCTCAGACCGTGCATCTTGAAGCCATTTACAAATCTAAAAGAATATTTTAGATGGAAATCTAACAAATCTGGGATAAGACAAGTTCTGCAATAAGACTAGGCACAAATCCTTCTATCAAGGCAGGACAAGGCAACACAGTAGGGGGGTAGGGTCAGAGATACACCTGTTGTAATAATTATTATTATTGCATGTAACATTCCTTGTATAAGGGAGGTTTATTGTGAGGAAAAGGGGAGGGGAGGACACCGGTGAGGGGGAGAGAGACACACACACACAGAGAAACTGAGAGTAAGAGAATTGGAGGAAGGAAATGTGGGGGTGCCAAGTGGATCCTTTTTACCTTACACAAACACACAGTGGCACACCTGGCCTGGCAGCAGGGGATGATGTCAGAGGTTGCTACGGTCATGAAGGGCAGGGTAGTGGGACCACCTGTACAGTAACATTTCAGAACCTGGAGGGGAGAGTGGCTCCACAAGAAGAGCAACAGAACCAGACAATCTGGGCACAAGGGTCATTTCTGAGACTGATACTCCAACAAAGGACCATTCATGGAGATAACCTAGAATCCCTACACAGATGTAGCCCATGGCAGCTGAGGCTCCAAGCAGGATTCCAAATAAGGTGAACAGGGACGTCTCTGACATTAACTCACTGGCTAGCTCTTTGATGAACAATTCCTGAAGAGGGTGGGTAGAACAGCCATGCCAGAGGAAGACAATGCAGCCAATCCTGATGAGACCAGATAGGCTAGGGTCGGATGGAAGGGGAGGAGGACTCCCCTATCAGCGAACTTAGAGAGGGGTATGAGAGGAGAGGGAAGGGAAGGAAGGAGGGAGGGAAGATGGGATTGGGAGGAACTGAGCAAGGGGACTACAGCTGGGATACAAAGTGAATAAACTGTAATTAATATAAAAAGTTAAAATTCAAAACTGACAAACTTAGGAAAGATACCTAGGCAGGAATGAGGAGGTTGTGTTTAGAAAGGATGCTTCCTGCTGTGGGGACCCTAAGGGAAAGGAGAGGGGAGCTGATTCAGTCCTGGGGTAGCCAGCTGTGTCACTGCTGGCCACATGTGAGAACATCTGTGGCAAAGTGTAGGCCCAGCTGACACAGTCTGCAAGGTTAGACTGAAGCGCATGTGTGTGGCTGCTTTGGAGCTGTCAGGAACACAGGAAACACCTGGACTTGCCAGGACACTGGAACATACATATGGCAGAAGGTAAAGTTATGTGGTTGAGGAGAAAATTTTTTTTCAGGTGTACATTTGAAACTTTTGGAGCCTGGCTTTGGTAGTTGGGGGAGGGAAGTCCCAAAACTAAGGAAAGGGGAGAAATCCCACCCCCTGAACAGGCCATAAGGGGGAAACTTAAGCTGTTGGTTAGCAGGGCTTATCTGAAGTTTATTTGACCTGAGAGGTGGATTTGGCTGGATTTTCTGTAGCTTATGAGAGCCTTTCAGAGCCCTTTTTAAGTTTACAAAGAGCATAAGTTTTAAACAGGTTAGTGTCACCATTGCTGTAATCTGCTGGGAAGTACAGATTGTAAGAAAAAGGCCTTAGGTGCACACCTCTGGGTCATGGCGTGGGAGAGGTTTGGGAAGTTATTTGGGGTCAACAGTATGAGCACTCTTCAAGGTGAGCTCAGGGAGGACAGAGGCCTTTAGTAAAGTAGAAGGGGCAGAACTCACTTGATCTGGATTTTAGTATGACTACACATCATGAACGAGGGACTCTTCCCCTCATTCCAGAAGCCTGAAAGAATATAAATTTAGCACAATGAGAAACATTTATAATCTATACTTCAAAGACAAACCAAAGAAAAGTTAAAATCTTGAGCTTGGAACTACAATAGTGGAATATACGGTGGAATGTCAAAGCTCTGAACAGTCTCAGTGCAACAGTAGCATAGAGACGACACACAATCTGAGGCCTTTCTTGGGCACCTAAAGTCACCTTCTCGTAACCATCCAAGGTTCCCTTGTATTCGTTAACCTTAAAACACCTTCTTAGGCCCTAAAACACTTTCTTCAGTCCTCATAACCTAAACTTCTGTGTCCTTAGGCCTCACGTAAGCTTTACAGCTTTCTTCCTATCCAACTATTTACCACAGACTCAGGTGAGAATGCTGGGAGCAGTCACTGTCTTTTAGCTAAAGGAAGAGTAAAAAGTCACATCTGAGAACGTTCTCTCTTCAGATGAGGTCTGTAAGCAAGGCCAACCTGTTTCCTCTTAGAGATCCAGCAGTTAGTGGGTTAACCAGGGAATAAACTGACTAATAAACTCACCTAGTGGATTACCTTGGGTTGAGGAGCTAATTAGTTCCCTGTCCTCCAGCTGTCAAGCTAACATTAGCTTAGCCATCAATTTGACCAGACACCTGAGAAGGATTAAGTGTAATCTAAATAAGCCCAGGTATCAATAAAAATGACAGAGACAAGTCTATAGTCTACTGCCTAGACAGTTGTCCCAGGGTCCTGTGGTCTCCATGCCAACACAGACAGAGGCAGTCTGGCCATCAGGCACAGAATACGAGAGGCTTTCTGTGGAAGAAAAACATGGGAGAGACTGATCTTAGATCCTTTTTAGCCACGTGACACAATAAATCTTCGGGTGTCCAGTTTGTCCACAGTTCAGTCTGGGCCCTAGCAGCAGACAAGGCACTGGGGCTGTCTGCCCAGTGGTTAGCGTACCACAATCCAGGGTTGAGGTCATCTGTCATGCCCATACCATCTTGAGGACTTTGGGAGTTACTGTTAGGATTTTGGAGTCTCTGCCTGTCATAATAAGCTTAAATATATTGAATGTCATATTCAGTGGGTCTCTGACAGGGTTGAAGGCTATCATATCTGAGTTAAGCAGCCTTTGCCTGTCTTTAGTTATCTGCTCTAAGCTATACCTTGTAAACATAAAACAGAATGTTATGACGTATAACTATGCCATGCTCTGTATGTAACTGTTTTAAGACCACCTCTATCTACCCTGACATCAGAGTACCTGAACCCTTCAAGTGACTCAGGATGTTCAGTCGATTTTCATCCGTCATCATGCAGCTCTAGTGAAGAGGGGTCAGGGGTTAGCCTGACTAAGCCGGAAGAGCATTGGAACCTGGTCCCTGGTATCCAGACTTTCGCAGAAGACAGAATGGAAGGTAAGTAAATGAGTTCTCATAGCAGCAGCTCATCCATGGATAGGACTTAGTAAAGTGCAGGGTTGCAGCTGCTAGGACTCTGGGATGGAGACAGGTGAAGTTCACCTAACTGTCCCTGGTGGCTGGGGTGGTGAGAGACCAGTGAGGCAGATTGCTGGCAGGAGGTGGAGAGTTGGAAACAGGGTCCTAGGGTGTGGCTAAGACGCGCAAGAAAGAAAGCAAATCTGTTACGATGGTGTAGAAGAAATCCCGATGCACCAAGACAATGGGAGAGCCCGTTTCCTGGCACCAATGTTATCATAATGATTAACACCACCCAACATGTTTGGTATAAAAAGGATTATTGTGAGAAAAGGGGAGGGGGGAGTGAGGAGGGCAGCCATGACAGAGAGAGAAGGAGACAGAGAGACGGAGAGACTGACAGAAACTGAGAGAGAGTAAGAGAAAAGAGTAAGAGACAGTGGGGTGGCGAGCATGTCCTTCTTATCCTGCACACCTGGTGGCACTCCTGGCCTGGCAGCAGGTGGTGATGACAGAGGTTGCTAGGGTCATGAAGGGCAGGGTAGTGGGACCACCTGTTCAAGGCTAGGGAGACCCCTGTGTGCTAACCACCCACACTTCCACTGTTAGGAGTCCCAGAAAACACCAACCACAATTCATATGCAGAGGACCTAGCACAGACCCGTGAGGCTCCATGATTGTCGCTTCAGTCCTGGGAGCCCCTGGGAGCCCTGCTAAGATGATTCTGAGGGCCGTGTTCTCCTGTTGTCTTTCACCCCTCTGGCTCCTACAGTCCTTCCTCCACACTTTGGGGGGGGGGTTCCTGAAGCTACAACTGATGGTTGGCTGTGGGTCTCTGCATCTGCTCCCATCAGCTACAGGAGGAAGACGCTCTACAGGAGGTGATGAAAAGGGTAGACACCAATCTATGAGCACAGGAGAATACCATCAGGACTCATTTCATTGACTGGTTGTTGTTCATCCATGTTTGGTTCTGCACTAGATCTCTGGCCATCTAGGCCCTGTATACATGGACTCCCTCTTGTGGCTTGGGCCTCAGGTTAGGCCAGTCATTGACTGGCCACTCCCACAAGCACATCCTGCTGGCAGGACAGGTTTGGGTCAAAGGTTTTGTGGCTGGGTTGGATTCTCAGCCCCATAACTGGAAGCCTTGCCTGGTTACAGAGGACGTATGTGTCAGGCTCCTTGTCCACCAACAGTGACTCTCTTCCTCTCTCTGGCTTCATGGCGGTCTGATGGGTTTGCTGTCATATGTGGGTTCTGTGTCGTTGTGTTTATCTTGCTCTTCTGGACCTTTCTTTGGTGTTCTGTGTGCTTCTTACATCTATATGAGTTTGTCTTTCCTGACTGCTACTGTTTTCTGCTACAATCTTGTGGAAGATCTGTCTGGTCTGCCGTTGACCTGGTAGCCCCCTCTTCGCCTTCACTTCTGCCTATAAGGAGATTTGCTCTTTGGGTGGTGTCCCACACTTCCTACGTGTTCATCTGGGGTTTGTCCAATTTGCAAAGTATTCTTTAGTTATGTGGTCTAATGCCTCTGCTTTATGTTTTATCTCCTACATTTAACTTTCCTTTGAGTTTTCTAATTGGGTTATTGAGTTTTTCAACTTCATCTTCATTTTAGCTTGAGCTCTTTTCATTGCAGCTTCACAGTGCTCTGTTCAATATTTCTATATCTTTGTTGATAATCCTAGATTATCTTTGTTGTTACATTCAGCCTTGTGCCATGTTTTCTTAGACATTACTCAGGCATCAATCTTTGAGTTCATTCTCTTCAAGTTCATTGAGCTCTTTGTCTGTGACTTCTTTAAACGCTTTAGTTCTATGAGGCTTATGACTGTGTTGTGTGTCCTGGGTTCATCTAGGTGATTCTCCCTGGAGAACATTTCTATGAACAATGCAGTTTTCATCTTGGTATTGCACTGGGCCCTGGGCACATGGGATTCTATTGTTAGTTCCATTTCTGATCTGGAGAGCAGGTTGGGCTGACACTCAGGATGTGCTGCCCTGCATGAACCAGGGGTTAGAAAGAGTGCAAGTGGGCCTCACCAGCCTGGGCTGGGGTCCTGTTTGTAGGACTGGGATAGGTCTGGGGAGGGCAGACACTGTAGACAGGGCAGGGCAGGCAGACTCACCAGGCCAAGCCTGAGCACAGGCCGAGCCTGAAGGATAGGTGTGGTGCATATACCATGGGTTGGCCAGAAATAACCGGTGGCCGTGCCAGGGAGCACACAGAGCATGTGTAGCTTACCTGTGTCTCTGTGCCACAGGAGTGGGCAAGAGGGTTCTGTTTCAGTTAGCCGATCCTACCCACTTCTTTTCTCTGTCACACAATCCCTATCCTCACTTCAACTTTTAACTCCATTTTAACATCGGAAGTGTTCTGCTCTATCAGCACCCCTTAAGTCCTTTTACCCTACCCACCTCTTAGACTCATCATAGTTTCCTGACTCCTAGAGACACTCCAAGGAGCCTTACAAGGTCCCAGCTAAAGATGAAAAGCTACAGACAATGGCTGCGGGGAGAGGGAGAATCAGTCTTCTCCAGAGACGAGTCCCTCGGGGGACACCCAGTCCCAAGTGGTCAGCATTGCACACATCTACATAACAGCAGCACTAAATGGACCCAGTGCAATGTGTGTGGCTACACATTATTGTACTTATGTATGCAAAAATCATTAAAGAAAAAAGGTTGTGAATTGGAAGGGACACAAGGAGAGGTGGAGGGGACTGGAGGGGGTAGGAAAGATGTAAATATAGCATGTAAGTAGGACATTTTCAAAATTAACTGAAAAGAAACTTTTAAAACACAAATTAAACTTGCATATCAAATCATGTACAACTAGGATACACACATGACAGAAAACATGTGTCACTTGTCTATGTAGGCACCGTTTACCTCACTGAGTATTTCCCATTTCCATCCACTTTGTCTGGATTTTTATTAGCTACTTTTTCTTCTTTCTTTGTGTATGGATGTGTGTGCTGTGCATACATATGTGAATATGTGTTTGCATGTGTGGTGTCATATATGTGGAAGTTGCACTGTGTATACATGTAAGTGCACTAAATTGGTGTTGGGCATCTTGCTTGCTCTCTTCTTCGCTGAGGCAGAAGCTCTCGCCGTCTACACCCAGAACCCATCCATGGAGCAAGTCCTGCCACTTCACCCTGAGGAATCCCATGGGTTTTGGTTGTTTGATTGAGTAACTCATTAACTGATGAGTGAGTGAGTGAGTGAGTGAGTGAGTGAGTGAGTGAGTGAGTGAGCAAGCAATTGTAGCTCAAATTCACTATCTGGAAAAGCTGCACCATCATGCTCAGTGTTTGTTTGACATGCTTTTTTTATACAGTTTTGGAGGCTGGACCCAACACTGGAAACTGTGACTACTCAGCCTCAAAAAGAAGATGGAAGGCAAGCAGTTGCCTGCAGGAATGGGCACCCCTTCTCACAACAGCTTGCCCATTACTAAAAGAAAAGTATTGGTCAATTGTTAAGGAGCCTGCCCCCATGATTCCAAATACTCACACTAGACCTGTTACCCTTACTGCTATGTTGGCAACTGAGTTTCAGCATGAGTTTCAGAGGTGACTAAAGACATGCCAGCTGTAGCCACAAACAAGGCTCGTTGTTACCAAAGATATCTGGAAGACTACACAAAATAAACCTGGGATTGCCAGCCTGTGGACAGGGACCAGGTCTAAGTCCTGAAACATGAACTCTGTGTCATACCTAGACCATCCCATCAGACCCATAGTCTCAGGATTTACAGAATGAGGTTGTCAGGGCAGGAATGGTGGGGAACAATAGGATCTGTCTGGAGCAGACATCTGTTCCACTGTCTGCAGTCTCCCCATGACCCCATGATCTCCTACAGGGAGAGACCACAGCCCCTAAATGACAGATGGGAAATCTGAGCTCAGTGCAGATCCTGGATCAGCCCACAGACTGAATCAGGACAGAGTTATGTCCATGAACTCACCGTTTAATCTCAGCCCCAAGAACAGGTCTGGCACAGAGTAACAGGCTGATAAGTGTCTGAGGGTGAATGAATGTGGGACAGCATTATAATTAGTCACATGAAGACTTGACCTGGAATCTTCTACTCTAAAGCTCTCATTCTTTGCACTGCACTGTTAGCATATGCCAGTGCCCATAGCCTGTGTGTTGTACAGCTTAGACAGATGCCTAAAGTCATCCAGATGTTGAAGGATCAAATGAAGGGAGAAAAGAAGGAAAGATTGAATGAACAAACAACTGTAATATGTACAGTCCTGCTCAGTCTCTCTCTCTCTTTCATTTAGGAGCCATTCCAAAAATATATGACAAGCGAGAAAGAAAACATCTTTATTCCACACAGTCCTTGACAAGGAAGAATTTGGTCCAAAATTTCACACAGCTACTACTCCTACAAAATTGTTGCCCAAGAGGCTGGGAGACCTTGGTCAGGAAAAGCTGGCATCAATATGGACCACAGGAGAAAGGACGTCTGATTGAGATCCAAGACATATTTGCCCCAAGCCAGGGTACCCAGGAAGAGCCTCAGCTAGTCGTATTATATGGGGCTGCTGGGACTGGGAAGTCATTGCTGGCCAGGCAGGTGATCAGAGCCTGGGAAGAAGGCCGGTTCTACAGGGATCACTTCCAGCAAGTCTTCTTCTTCAGCTGCAGGGAGCTGGCCCAGTGCCAGCAGCTGAGTCTGGCAGAGCTCATTGCACAGGGCCAGACTCTGCTCACAGCTCCCATCAGGCAGATCCTGTCTCAGCCTGAGAAGCTGCTCTTCATCCTGGATGGCATAGATGAGCCAGCATGGGTCTTGGAGGGGCAGAATCCTGAGCTGTGTGTGCACTGGAGACAGACACAGCCAGTGCACACACTGCTGGGCAGTTTGCTGGGGAAATCCATCCTCCCGGGGGCTTCCTTCCTGCTCACAGCTCGGACCACAGCTCTCCAGAGGCTCATTCCTTCCTTGAGGCAGCCGCGTTGGGTGGAAGTCCTGGGCTTCTCTGAGTCAGGACAGAAGGAATATTTCAACAAATATTTTCTTGAGGAAAGAAAAGCAATCCAAGCTTTTCGTTTAGTTGAATCAGACCCAGTGCTCTTGACCCTGTGTCTGTTTCCCTGGGTGTGCTGGCTGGTCTGCACTTGCCTGTCACAGCAGATGGAGCTCGGGGAAGACCTCTCCCTGACCTCACACACCACCACCGCTCTCTGCCTGAAATACCTTTCCCAGTCAATCCAAGGTCAGCACCTGGAGACCCAGCTCAGGGCTCTCTGCTCAGTGGCTGTTGAGGGGATCTGCATAAGAAGGAGCCTGTTCGGTGAAAGCGACCTCCGTAAGCAAGGGTTAGCTCAGGCTGACATTGCCACTTTCCTGAAGATCGGTGTCCTTCAACAGCAGCCCGGCTCTCTGAGCTGCAGCTTTGCCCACTTGTGTCTCCAGGAGTTCTTTGCAGCAATGGCCTGTGTCTTGGGGGATACTGTGAAGAGATGTGGTGACATAGAAAAGGACAGAATCATGGAAAATCTGAAAGGAAGGTACAAGAGGCATGAGCTGTTTGAGGCACCCATTACACACTTCTTATTTGGACTCTTGAGTGAAGAAGGATTGAGAGAAATGGAGAGGATCTTTGCCTGCACACTGCCCCGGAAGCCAAAGTTGACACTTGTGTCTGACATCCTAGGGAAAACCCTACCCCCTCAACTGCATTCTCTGGGTTTGTTCCACTGTCTGTTTGAGCATCGGGAGGAGAAACTCCTGAAAAGGGTGATGCATGATCTTGAAGAAGGAAGTGCTCTACTCCTAATGGAGGTGAAGGAAGCAGTATTTCAGGCAAATATTGTATATCTGGTGGTGAGGTCAGAGGTGGAGCTCATGGTGGTCACGTTCTGCATTAGGTTCTGCTGCTGTGTGAGAAGGCTTCAGCTCCGTGGGGGTGAACTGAGAACACAAGCACTGCCCATTCCCAGGATGGTTCTGTGAGTATCCAGACACAGCCCTCTATCCAGCTTCCCCGTGGATCCCTCAAGCCCACATGCTCTAAACACAGGAAGCACGCTTATCTTGTTCCAAGAAATCAGGGTAGAGGTCATCAGTGACATCCAATGGCTGAATCTGACCACCCTTCTCTGTTTGCCTCTGTGTGCCTGACCATGGGGTGGGCTGTGAAGTTCTGTATCTCTATGCCTCGGTGAGACGACCACCTTCTCTGATTCAAATCATTTTCACCCTTTACAAGGTTCCAGGACCCCATAGTTACTGATCCTCTCTCTTAACACGCTTTCTCTCTGAGAAACTGCTCATTCACCTACTGCAGGCACCAACTCTTGTTCTCCTGACAGTGACCTTGGCCCTGAGGGTTTCTGCCATCACCACAGAGTTCCTCAGTTTTCCCTGCCCAGATGACTTCCTGTATGTGCCACTGAAGGCATTCTGGCCATGGAAATCACCCTATGGCTCTCCAACTTCTAGGCAATCTTAGCAGCAAGGTAGAGTTCTCCTTCCAGGGGTCCCTCCCACTGTGCTGTAACTGTCACTCAGTGCCAGGATGGGGGTCTCTCCTCTCCGGATGATTCCTTCCATCAGTATTCGTTAGGTACTCATTTATGGCAGGCCTCACCAACCAATTACAGGAGAAAATAAAGTTGCAGCCTTGAGTACCTCAAAATGGTAGAGAAGATGGACAACAACTCTAATTACACATGGTGTGACACATGAAATGATCACGCAAATACCAGGTGCCAGGGAAGGAAGGGTCATTCATCTGGAGAAGAGCAGAGTAGACTCAGAGGAAGAGATTTTGAGACTTCTATTTTCATATATTGAAGCCTTTCCAGACAACGTGAGCTGGACTTCCTGCATAAGCTTTAAATCTCATCCATCATCCAGGAGGCTAACACGGAGGCATTCCTTGAGTTCAGGATTTACACAGCAATCTGGGCAGCTCTGCAAAAGCCCACCTAAAACATAAAAAAGTAATGGAGTGACTGTTATAGAACAGGAAGGGGATGAGGAGAGGAGGGGAATCAGGTCAAAGGGGGAACCTGATCAAGCTGTCTTATGCACAGTCAGCAAATTGTCTCACTGACTCTCCTTTTATATAATTGAGATAAACTAATTTAAAATGTGCTTGTAGAAAAGTGGTGACTTATCATTTATTGAATCAATAAAAATTAGTTCCCACCAGAATTCCATTTCTCATTAAGGGTTGTGAAGTGAGCTTGGTCATACGTGCCTGATACCACAAAATTAGAAGACTGAGGGTAGACAATCAGAAGTTCCAGGCCAGCCTGGGCTCTATAGAGTGACACTGTCTCAAAGCATCATGGGCTAAGGATGTTATCCATTCATAGAGAGATTGCCTAGTATTAATTTCCTATTGGTGTTACAAAAGGTCATGGCCAGGGAAACTTTTTAGTTTATGTGGGCCAGGAAGCAACCTGGAGGCAGAAGCAAGTGGATCTTTGAGTTTGAGGCCAGCCTGGTCTACAGAGCAAGTTCCAGCAAATCCAAGGCTATGTAGAGAAACCCTGTATCAAAAAAAAAAAAGTTTGTTTGGGCTTATGGTTGCAGAGGGATCAGGGTCCATCTGGCGAAGAAAAAGGATGGTGACTGGAGCAGCAGGTGAGAGCTCATATCTTGAACCATAAACAGGAAGTAAAGAGGGAACCAGGAATGGCTCAAAGCTTTCACATCTTAAAGCCTGCTCCCAATGACATCTTTCCTCCAACAAAGGCACACCTCCTAAGGCTCCCCCAAAGAGGTCCACGAGTTGAACAAACCATTCAAATGACCATGACTCTGGGGGATATCTCATTTAAAACCTCCTATCTAGTGAGCACAGGACCCTAGATTTTGTACACAGCATGATTTCAAGAATTGGAGATTCCCTAAATCTCCAATTCAGAGATCCCTATTAATCTTTTTTCTACATACTTTTTACAGCACAACTGAGCCACACTTTATCTACTATCTTATAGACCCATTTATTTTCTAAATGGATTAAGACTGTTCTGCAGTTATTAAGAATCTAGTTATAATACGGTTCTGAATAACATTATGATAATCCCTAGGGAGAATACCTTGGCCAGTTGGACCATTTGTTTTTCCTGTTCTTGGCCACTTACAGTTGTTACTAGGTATCTAGGTTTATAAACAAGTAACCCTGGAAGGATCTTGATACAGATCTTGCAAGGTCTGATGTCACCTTCAGAAGAATTCTAAATAGGTACAAAGAAGCCAAATGGGTCAAAAGAAACCAGGAACACTAAACCTGCTAGGAATGAACAGACCCTTGGGAAAACGTGAGGCTTCAGCTACCAGTGAGAAGAATAAGTTGAGAGGAAAATCAGCCAGACAAGGCAGGGAGATAAGTAAACCATTGCTCACAAGGAAAACAGTTCAGAGGTGGAGTTTGCCAAAGCCAAGGGAAGGGAAAGGACCAGTCCAGAAAATTATGCTTTCGAAGATACTGAATGAGAATTTTTTCTGTGTCTGGCTCATAATGGCACCTCAAGCATTTTGAATAATAAATCCTGAAGTTCCATGCTCTGTCAATGTAATTACTAACCATGAATCAGAACTGCCATCCTTTGAGGGCTGGAAAAGTGGTTCACGTTTAAGACCACTTGATGCTCCGGCAGAGAATGTGGATTTCTTCCCAGCACCCACAGCAGATGGCTCACACCACCTTGAACTACAGTCCCATGCGACCCCAGGCCCTGCTTCTAGCCTTGCCAGCTCCTACCTCTGTATAGTGCACACACAGACAAGCAGGCATGCAATCATACACATAAAGTAAAATACAAATAAAACTTTAAAAAAAACAGCATCCTTTGAACTTTAGTATTTGGTTTCCTTAACATTTCTTTGATTCTGTAAAATTGGAATAAAACATCCTATACTTTTTGTTTCAGTCAAAGTGGGTGAATTTAATCTGTGTTTTGAGTGTTTTGGTTTTTTTTTTTTCCAAGTTTATTGTTTTGTTTTGTTTGTAGTGATGGGGACCCAATGTTGAACAGGCCAGGCATGGAGCTGCTCCCAGTCACTTGGGGTTTTAGTTTAGAATGGCCTAGCTTCACCACTCTCCTGCCTTTTGTGCTCGTTTGCTGGCATTAAAGGAATATACTACCATTTTATGCTGATTCTCTCTCTCTCTCTCTCTCTCTCTCTCTCTCTCTCTCTCTTCCCTATCAGATCCAGGTGGACTCCTATTACTGACACCAGCTGGAAGATTCTCTTCTTCAATCTTAAATTCGCTAGGAACCTGGAGGAGCTGGACCTCAGTGGAAATCCCCTGAGCCACTTTGCGGTGCACCATCTTTGTAGAACCCTGAGACACCCTGGTTGCAAACTAAAGACCTTGTGGTGAGTCCAGCCTGGGTTCCCCCCCAAAGTAGGGATGGATATCAGGAGATTAAAAGGGAAAGCTGAGTCTAGGGTGAGGACTGGTATTCATCAAATATTCACTGAACCCTCTTGATTATGCCTGTGACAGATTCCAGACATGCAATGATAAACCAATGAGATTCTGTTTGGGGGATCATAAGAGACTGACTGGCATTTGTCAAGGGACTCCACTAGCTATTGATAATAATAATAATAATAATAATAATAATAATAATAACAATAATAATAAGCCTATGAGGACTCCAATGAGACAAAATTCCCAAGGAAGTGGCTAGAAGGAGGGCTGAAGAACACAGAAGCAAAGTACGGCATGAGGAGAGACAACTTCAAGTCCAGGGAATGGCATCTCCTGAATTTCCTCCTGCCCTCAGCCCTCATAACTAGACTTCTACTCTGTTTCTATGGACTGTGTCTTTATTCAGATTACACATAATGAGTGAGATCATGTCCTATTCTATGTCTGGTAAATGACACATCACATGGTTCTCGAGGTAGGCCAGTGAGCTGTCCTGGGCCTCATGGAACTCTGCCCTGCGCAGTGGCAACAGAGAAGTGGTCCCCAACCTGTACTCCATGGCCCTGCAGCTCAGCTGTGGGAAGCATGAAGCTATCCACCCAGAGGAGAACAGGCAACAAGAGAGCTAAGCACTGCCAGCTCAGCATGCCAGGGCTCACAAGGGGAGTCCTGAGATCAGTTCCTAAGAGCAGTGAGCCCAGGAAAAGCTGATGGCGAGCATCTATTGAGGTTTATTTTTCTTCCCAGCCCCAAGATCCTGGAGTAAAGACTTATGATACTAAAAGTGCTATTTACAAATACCTATGCCTCGCAGCCAACTCATTCTCTAATTAACTCAGTTACTCTAGTCTAAGTTCTCCATGTGGCTGGTTACCTGTGCTCAGGTACCATACATCTGTCCATTTCCTGCCTGCCTAAACTATAGGCCATAGGTTTTTTAATTGACAGGTGGTACATCAATACACAAGACATTCCCTCAGTATTTCCCCTGTTAAGTACAATAAAAACTCCTTTCCTTTCAATAAAAAACTATATACAACTGTAACAATTATGAAACAATTATGAAAATTATTAGGTAAGATTTACATTCATAATGTCTAGCCCATATACATTTGGCAACTTGGGATAAAGTATTCTTAGTGTGTTCAGATTTCTCTACCTAAATTGTTTTCTATAATGACTTGTATTACAAATCCCAAAGTATCTTCTTAGACCTTAAACATGTTAAATCCTAAATAACTTAGGCTTAAGCTTTATTGCAAGACTATAACTTGAGCTTTATTGCAAAATTATTATTTTTTATTTTTTTAATATTAATCACAGGTTATTTACTTTGTATCCCAACTGTAACCCCCTCTCTGATTCCCTCCCAATTCCACCCTACCTCCCTCATCTCCTCCCTGTCCCTTTCCAAGTCCACTGATAGGGGTGGACCTCTTCCCTTTTCATGTGATCCTGGTTTATCAGGTATCTTCAGGACTGGTTGCAAAGTCCTCCTCTGTGGCCTAGCAGGGCTGCTCCTCCCTTGGAGGGAGAGGGGAGGTAAAGGAGCCAGTCCTTGAGTTCATGTCAGAAATAGTTCCTGTTCCCCTTACTAGGAAAACACACTTGGATATTGAGCTACCATGGGCTACATCCGAGCAAGGGTTCTAGGTTATCTCCATGCATGGTCCTTGGTTGGAGAAACAATCTCATAGAAGACCCCTATGCCCTGATATATTTTGTCCTTGTGAAGCACCTGTCCTCTCCCGGTCATATTAACTCCCCTTTTTAGCATATGATTCCCTGCACTGTAGCAATGGTTTGGTTATGAGTCTCAGCATCTGCTTTGATATGCTGCTAGGTAGAGTCTTTCAGAGGCCCTCTGTGGTAGGCTCCTGTCCTGTTTCTTGTTTTCTCCTACTTCCCATGTCCATCCCATCTCTCTTTCTAAGTGAGGACTGATCATCTTACCCCGGGTCCTCTTTCTTGTTTATCTTCTTTAGTTGCTCATATTTTAGTATGTTTATCCTATCTTTTAGGACTATATAAGTGAGTATATACCATGTGTGTCTTTCTGCTCCTGGGATACTTCACTCAGGATGATATTTTCTAGATCTAACTATTTGCCTGCAAATTTCATGATTTCCTTGTTTTTAATTGCTGAGTAGTATTCCATTGTGTAAAAGTACCACAATTTCTGTATCCATTCCTCTGTTGAGGGACATCTGGGTTGTTTCCAGCTTCTTGCTATTATGAATAAAGCTGCTACAAACATGGTTGAGCAAATGTCCTTTGTTGTAGTCAGAGATTAATATTTACTAATGATATATCTTCTGGTAATGCTGCTATTAGTCCTAAAACAGCTGTATAACCAAATCACCACACAGAGACTGGGTTTTTGTTAACCTAGAACACAATGCTGGGCAATATTTACTCCCTCCTAAACCTCCATGCCCTCAGTTTCCTAACCTTTAGATTTCCCACATTATACTTGCTTTTTGTGAAATCTTAGGTCTGGTTCATGTTCCATGTCCTCCAAGCTCTCTCCTCCAGCTCTGCTCCCCTGGCTCTCCTCTACCCCTTCTCCTCCCACTCATTTTCTGCCTTCTGGCTCCTCACCTCTTTCCTGTCCTCTGCCTCCTCCCTGCTCAACATTGTGTCTAGTTGCTTTATTTTGTTCTGTTTACTCAAGAGTTGAGACAGGATGCTTAGAATGAGTATCACAATGCAATATCCGGATTGAAACCAGAGAGTTGGGGGTGGGGGAAAATCAGCATTTGAATGAATAAGGGTAAGGAGTATACATTAAAAAAAAAAACATTATACCAACATTTTCCCCTTTAAGTCCAATAAAAGGCTCCTTTTCTTTCAATACAATAATAATATGAAATTATGAAAACTGTTAGGTAAAATCTACATGTGCAATGTCCAGTCCATGTGTATTTAGCACATGGAGAGGGTATCTTAAGAAGAAGTATCTGATTATCCTATCTATCTTGACAAGTTTAAAGTTCTATATCTAACTTTTATCCTTATTGTTATTACTTATATGAAAAGATTTCTTAACTTCTAAACAACTTAAGATTAAATGTGGTACTGTAACTATTTGCTCTTCAATCCCATCAGAGACTTGAGAAGGAATAAAATTAGTTATGAGAGTAAATAGGAAGTGCATGTTAGCAGCTTCCAAAAAATAAAAATTTGACAGGGACAGTTTGCTGCTGAACAGTCACCCATAACTCTCTATAACGTTGGAGCATCATCTTCAGCCTTCTGGCTCAGAATACTTTCACAGACATATACATGAAGCAGGAACTATTTAGGACTTGCTTACCCTGTCTTGGCAGAGTTTGGCAGTCGGCTTGTCCTGCATTTAAGCTTGCCCATTTTAGGCAGAATTTGTCTGTCGTGAAGCGAGGGTATTTTCTTTACCCAAGTGGCTTGTTTGCCACATTTGAAGTCATCTCCATATGGAAGTTCTTCGATGCTCATTATCTTCTTTCAGGTAGACGGGATGCTGCCAGGAAATGACTTGTCTCATTGTCAAAGAATCTTTAAAATAATAAGAACATTTTAAATGCCATATTCTGTAGGTCTCTGAAGTTTTTGAAGACTAACTATCTTTATGTAATCGATCTGTATATAAAATCATATCTATCTGTTAAACCTAGGATGTATACTCCTCTGATAAATTAGACTAGTGTCTGACATGACTATGAGTTGAATAACTAACAATTAACTTGCATACCTAATATCCTAACCACCTTTTAATAGTAGTTTAAAAGTATTGGAAGTAACCTGGACTTTCTATCAATATAGTAAAGCGTATACCAATGTATTAAAAATACTTATTTTTGCATCAATATGCAAATCTTATAGCAGAATTAAAATTAACCTTATTTGGAAATAACAAATAAAAATCTACCTTTTTTTCTATTTCTATAAAATATCCCTGTATATTCCTTCTTTTACTTTGAATAAGACCATGAATAATAAACATCTCCCAATGACAATAAAATTTCATAGCCATAACAAACAACCAAAATCATACCCAAACCCCTTTAAGGAAAATTGGACGCTGTTCTCTTGGATTTCTTCTAGCTGACATTTTGGACATGTAGAAATCCTGTAAGGGGCCCAAATAAAAATGGTTAATTAAGCGAGCAATAACATTTGTGGTCCAGTCTTTGAATGTTAAGAAATTTCAGGCTTAATAATAGTCCTCTTTGAAACAGTCTAAAATGCTGGACCAATTAAAATTAGTAGCTTTCTTCAAAGTTCTTTTGGGAGTAGGCTTTGATGAGAAAACAGCAAATGAAGCAGTTGAGGCAGGAACAAGCAGAATGCAGGAACATGCAAGATGCTGGAACAGATGTGTCAATGTCCCAGCATGGTGAAGAATGATTCTGTTAGGTTTGATCCAGCATCTCTGGTGTCCAGTTCTTTTGTTCTGCAAACATATAACTTCGCACAAGCATTATAGAGTTCTAAAATTATAAATGTATGAGACGTGCAGGATGAAACTAAACTGTAAGCCAATTTAATCTACATCAATTAAAAGGTTAGCATAATACATTTTGAGGATATTATAGCCAAGGATTTATTGGCCAAGTATTGTTGAAGTTCTGGCTGGAGACATATTTTTATGTCTCAGTCAGTTTCAGAGTTGTTCCCATGAAAAGGGATTAGCAATATAAGTCACCATTATTACTGAACATACAATCATTATCATCAAAACAAGGTTGGATAGATTAAAATATCTTTTTGGGCTCTTGCGTGCCTGTTGTATTAGGCCAAGCTGCTACCTATTTCCCTAGAGAAGCCTCCCATTAGAAAGACAAGCTGGTGGCCTTGAGCAATAGAAAAGGCACGCTTTAAGGAAACTTTATATAAACTCCTTTTTAATTTAGAATATAAGCATACCATAGGTATCTTGTACCTGTTTTGAGGTTTAGCCCTAGATTTTTATATATGCTTTAGCTATTTGTCCTATCCCCTTGTTTATATAGAATGGGAAATTATGCCTTTATAGCCAAACTTTATTTAAACTCCCTCTTACCTTTAGCTTTTAAGCATACCCTAGGCATCTTGTACCTGGGCTTTACATTGATAGTGGCTATTTTTTGGCTTGTCCCTTACTTATACAGGATGGGCAGTTATGCCTTTATAGCCAAACTTTATTTCGACTCGCTTAGCATTAGCATATAAACTCTCTTACCCTTAGCGTTAAGTATAACCTAGGCATCTTGAACGTGGATTTTTACATTGGTTTTGGCTATTCTTTGGCTTGCCCCTTATTGAAGTGGGATGGACAGTTTTGGTTTTTAAACATATGAATATAATTTTTGAGTTTTTAGGACTAAACTAGGTTGGCATGTACTTTGCCATGTTTAAGACTCTTGTGTCTTTTTTACATAGGCACAACCAACATTATTCCCCAGTGAAAATGTCTCAGGTTTAAAAGGATAAGGCAATGTGACATTATCTCTCTTTACATAAACCTAAAAATGATGTGAATCCAACTTTAGAGCAATAAGGACATAACATCTATTATTAAGAAAAAAGAATTTACATGGTAACCTTAAAGAAAATTTTGTCATTTTGAATCTTAGAGTATATCTGTAAATGGCTAAGCAGCAGGAGTTGTCATTCTGGCTTTTATTATGTAAATAAGCTTGACCCAGAACTCAGAGATCTGCCTATTTCTTTTTACTTTGTGTTGGGAAGAAAGGCATATGCCTTCACCAACTTGTTTAAATATTTTTTCTCAAATTAACATCAATGTAACTCAAAGCCTTTAAATAAAAATCACGCAAAGAGACAATAAAATTTTAATTTGGGGTCAGTTGTACCAATTTACGCTGTAACAAACAAAGCCCAGTTGGTTATTTTAGTTGATGTTTTAATAAATTGGTGGACCCTTACAAGAAAGAGCTGACAAATATCTTGCAGCCAGAGAGCTTTGAATTTTAGCCATTATTAACCTAATTATTTGGATGAGTACTACTGTCTGTAACTTAGTACCCCAATCCTTGGCTTTCTCCCCATTTTCTCCTTGAACTTTCTTGGAGAAGGCATGGAGAAGAACCAACACCATTAAACATATTGCTACCAGATCCATGAATATGACAGCCAAAATGAAGCCAAAAGGGATTAAAACACCCTCTGCCATGGCAATTTTTTACTTTACATGCAATTTAGGCCAAACTCTGTCTAGAGGTTTGTCTGCCTCCAGTTCCTTTCTTTCCTGCCATGGCTGTGGAGCTGAACCAGTTGACCCAGCCACAGTATAAAAGAGCCATGCTTGTTTACTCCTTAGTTAAACTGCAGCAGCAGCCAGTTTTGTTAGGGAAGTCTCAGGTCTGCCCACAGGAGGCTGTCTTTTGCTCCTGGGCAGGTTTAGGAGTCTCTCTTAAAGAGACAATAATTGACCTGGGAGTTTTTAGGTTTTAAGTTTGGATTTTATCACTGGAAGCTTATTCCCTCCTTCAAATTATGATAAAGTATGAGTTAAAGGGTGTGGATTCTTAGATTAGTTGGGCGCCATTTGTTGTAAGTGGTGATTAATATTTACTAATAATTATCTTTTAGTAATGCTGCTGTTAGTCCTAAACAGCTGTATACTCAAATCACCACACAGAGATTGGGTTTTTAGCTAACCTAGAACACAATGCTGGGCAATATTTACATCCTCCAAGTTCTCTCCTCCAGCTCTGCTCTCCTGGCTCTCCTCTTCCCCTTCTCCTCCCACTCATTTCCTGCCTTCTGGCTCCTCCCCTCTTTCCTGTCCTCTGCCTCCTCCTTGCTCAACATTGTGTCTAGTTGCTTTTTATTTAGTCCTGTTTACTCAAGAGTTGAGACAGGATGCTTAGAATGAGTATCACAATGCAATATCTGGAGTGAATTCAGAGTGTTGGGGGTGGGGGTGGGGGGAGAAATCAATATCTGAATGAACAAGGGTAAGGTGTATACATTAAAAAAAAAAACAAACAAATTCTCATAACACAACCTAGTTTTTAAAGAAACCAAATCTTCCACTACAGTGGCTGGTTACCTGTGCTCAGGTACCATGTGCCTATTCTCTTTGCACCTTCTCAGCTGAATCTCCCATGCCTCACTCTCTCCCAGAATCTTTTCTGCCTGCCTGATGTCCTACCTCCTAAGCTATAGGCCATGGGTTTGTTTGTTTGTTTGTTTGTTTGTGGATTGACTGGTGATATACCCATACAATACACAAGATATTCTCTCAAAAATCATCTCCCATGCAGGCTTGTCGACTGTTGCCTCACATCCAGGGAATGCACAGACCTGGCCTTAATGCTTGGAGACTGCTCCAGCCTGGTTGAGCTAGACCTGCAGCTGAATGAACTGGGCAATGCTGGTGTGAGGCTGCTGTGTAAGGCACTCAGGAATCCTGCCTGCACCCTCAGCATTCTGAGGTAAGCAAGACCCTGAGATTCCCCTTTGGAGGGAGTAATCTGTGAGGAGGCCCATGAGAGTGTTCTGAGGCCTGAAGGAGAAAGAAGACTTGGTTGGGACAACCTGTGGCCTGCAGCTCAGGGAAAGGCAGAGTTGGGAAAGGCTCTGGAACAGAAAGGCATTGGAGTCATGGGGTTTCAGTAAACAGGCCTGAGACAGTCCCCTGTCCCAGAAATTGTGCCATTCTCTCTGCCCTTGGGTTTCATGCAAGGTAGGAAAGTTCCAACCGATAGCCCTGGGGACCCATGTCCTCCTCCCAGAAGCTGCGTCATGCCATCGCTCAGCTTACTCTCCTGTCTGTCCACCTTTCCAGCAGAGTCCCAGAGCGATTTATTAGAGTAACATTACTCAGAGGTAGCTGGACAGTGTCCTTCAGGTGCTCGGAGAACCACAGAGGCTCCAGACCCTTGAACCCAGAGACTTCTGGTTCTCCCAGCCAACAGGAAAAGTCCCACAAGACTGTACCCAGAAACTTTCCTCCATCAGGCCTCCAACTTCAATTCAATTGTTGTTGTTATTTTGGTAATGTGTATGTATGTGTCAGTGGTTCTCAACCTTCCTAATGTGGTGACACTATATGGTTCCTCATTTTTTGGTGACCCCAACCAAAAAATTATTTATGTGCTACTTCTGAACTGTGATTTTGCTACTGTTATGAATAGTAATGCAAATGTCTGATATTTCCAATGGTCTTAGGTTACTTCTGTAGAAGAGTCATTTGACCCTCAATGAGGTCTGGACTCACAGGATGAGAACTACTGATATATGTAAATGTAGATGCCTCCAGGGACCAGAGAAGTCAAATCCCTTGGGACTGGAGGTACAGGTTTATATGAGCCATCTGATGTGGCTTCGGGGAATTGAACTCAGGTCCTCTGGAAGAACAGTATTGAAAGGGTTAGACTAACTTTGTAACCTCAATGTCTTCTAAAGCCTATAGTTTTGAGTTTTAGGTCCAGGTTAAGCTAAAGCCTCTTGGTACCTTAACAGAGAATGGAGGAATGTGACCCTATCTGTGAGGACAGATATTAAAAAAAGGGCAAGCAAGATGGAAAGATCTCCCATGCTCATGGATTGGTAGGATTAACATTGTGAAAATGGCCATACTGCCAAAAGCAATCTACAGATTCAATGCAATTCCCATCAAAATACCAACTCAATTCTTTACA
>REGO01000346.1:812502-843112 GCA_010120015.1 Rhombomys opimus | reverse complement strand
AAACTCCATTCTGCAACAAAGACTTTAGAGTACACTGCCAAATCCCAAGACACTGTGGTTGTTCATGGCACCACCTCAGAGAACCTGCCAGTTGTCAAGTTTCTAACTATAGCCTCTGAGGCTGTGTTCTTTATAGCACCCATGATGAGACCATCAAGGACCTCCACTCACTGTGAATACTCACCCAGCAGCTAGTCAGGGGCAAAGCCAAGGGGCCTCAATGAGAGGCAGTCTGAAAGAATCACCACTGGCAGCCAGTCACAATCACCCTCCCTGGCATGATGAATAGATGGTGAGGAAATGGTTGATTGTTCCCACTGAGTTCTCACTGGGAATTAATTAATGAAATTTAAACTTTTTTTGTCACAGTTTTACTCATAGACATCAAAAATAAATTAATCTTAAAAAATCATCTTGATCAAAGCAACTTATAGAAGAAAGATTTGGGAGAATTACACTTCTAGGGGGATAGAATCCATGACGATCATGGCAAGGAGCATGGTAGAAAGCAGGCAGGCATGGCACAGGAGCAGTATCTGAGAGCTTACATCCTTATTGGCAAGGAGGAGACAGAGAAATGAAACTGGAAACAGAAAGAGCTTTTAAAACCCCAGCGACACACCTCCTCCAACAAAGCCACACTTCCTACTCCTTCCCAAACTGTTCCAGTAGCTATAGGAGCCATTCTCATGCCACAGTCACTCTAAGTCCAGAGTGCTAATTCCCATCCAAGTATGGATCAATGGAAACACTAAATCTCCATCTTTGAATCTGTTCTTTCGCAGAGGGACAGGTGGACATCTCCTTGTTCCATGTGGCCCACTTTCAAGAACACGGGATGGTCCTAGAAACGCCAGCCAGTGTGGAGCAGCACTACACAGTCCTGGAAAACCCAAGCTTCTCCCCAATGGGAGTTCTACTGAGAATGATCCCTGCTTTAGGGCTCTTTATTCCCATCACATCCATCACACTGATCTACTATCACCTCCATCTCGAGGATGTCACACTTCACCTCTACCTGATCCCCAATGACTGCACCATTCGGAAGGTGACACTGAGACCCACAAAAGTGGGTCCTGGGTGGGTGCCAGAATACTTGAGTCATAGCTAGTGAGTGCCTTGGAGAGATTCTTTCCTGGGACTGTGGATGTATTCTATGAGGAAGCCCTGGTGTGTGATTCTGCCTTCTTCATGGCCCCTCACCCCACAGGCCCTACCACTGCTTTAATGGCCCCTTGCAAATCTCTACACGGCTCTTCCACCTATCAGATGGACGGATTGTAGCACTGCCAACATGTGGCCAGGCCCACCTTCCCTGGCAGCGACCAGTCTCAACATGGCAGGGACCAGTAATTCAAACAATTGGTGTGGCAAAACACAAGATAGAAAGGCTCCCAGGTGGCCCCTCAAAAATGTGCTAATCGACCACCTCACCTTAGTCAGACCAGATGTTCCGGACCAGAAATCTAGCTAAATCTCTGTCTGCAATGTTCCCTAGGCCATTGACGATGAAGAAATGAAGTTCCAGTTTGTGCGAATAAACAAGCCACCCCCCGTAGACTCTCTCTACATTGGCTCCCGCTACATCGTGTCTGGGTCTGAGGGGCTGGAAATCATCCCAAAGGTGAGCATCCAGCTGTTTGCTGCTCGTCAGGGTGTGATGTCAGGCTTGGGAAGCCTGTGGGGCAGGTCACAAGGCTTTGCAGCAAACTAGGAATGGGGAGAAAGCAACTGGGAATGGGAAGAGTAAGACTTATCACCTAAACATCAAAGTTAGGTGGAAAGCAAATGAAGGGACCACACAGGAATGCACATTAGGCCCTGAGGAATTAGATTCATTCTGGCACAGAGAAGGGTCCAGGTAACATGGAGAGTTCCAGCCCAGGCTGAGGATGTGTGAGCAGGGCTTTCAGGATGAGCTCCCACTCATCTGACAGTGTAAATGTTTAAACACTGGGTCTCAGACTGTAGTAGTATTTGGGAATTTGTGTAAACAAATACTTGAGGACTGACTAGTAGAAGCAGGTTATCAGGGGCAGGCCTTGAGGGTTACAGCCATGCCCTGCTCCCCACCTCAGACTGCTCAATCTGAGACTATAACAAGCCAAACCTAAGCCCGTGCCACAAAGAAAGGAGCCCCAGCTTCCCTGCATCCCCATGAAGCTAAACAGCAATATAAGTCCTTCCTTAAGTTGCTTCCTGTCAGGGTTTTGTCAGAATTTGAGAAAAGAAACAGCATGATGGGGTTCCACCAGAGCCACAACCTTCAGAGTAAAGATGTGTGTTCAAAGGCTGTGCATTACCTCAGAGCAAAAGACAGCCAGTGTCTAACGGGGTGAGCAAGGTCAAGAGAGTTTGGGAGTGGAAACATTCCTTCCTCACAGAATGAGTAATGAATTCTCACACAGCAACTCTCTCTGTCTCTGTCTCTCTCTGTCTTTCTCTGCCTCTCTGTCTCCCTCTGTCTCTCTGTCCCCAGGAACTGGAGCTGTGCTACCGGAGCCCTGGGGAATCCCAGCTCTTCTCTGAGATCTACGTTGGCCACATGGGTTCGGGGATTAGGCTGCAAATCGAAGACAAGAAATATATGAATCTCATGTGGGAGGCCTTGCTGAAACCAGGTAAATTAGTTGAAAGCCAGAGACCCTAAAGGTTGAAGGAAGGAGGGAGGGAAATGTACTGTCATTAACTCTTGGTGCCATGAAGTGACCACATCGGCTATGTAAGTTGTGATATGAGCACAGTGTAGCCTGAGATGCTAGGCTAGTCAGCTTTTCCCAATTGTGACAAAGTAACTTGTGCAAACAACTTCAAAAGGAGAAAGGCGTGTTTGCATTCAGGTCCTTGAGCAAGTTTCAGCCCATGGTCAGCTGCCTCCATCTCTCTGAGCCTGAGGTGCAACAGGACATGATGGAAGTGGGGGCTTCCCTGTGAGAGAGGAGGCTGTTCACAGGGCAGCTCCAAAGCAGGGAGAGGGGGAGTGGAGGAGGTGGAGAAGAGGAGAGGAGGAGAGGAGAGACAGTCCAAGCAAGATCGTCTCTTCCAGGTCATGCCCCAGCAGCTAGCTTCCTCCACTGTGCACTTTTCCGTGACTATTTCTGTTCTCAGTATTCACACAATGAGAGCGTTAGTGTAAGCTTCACTCATAAAATCACAGGCGTCAGGGCCAGTCCCTCAGGATACTGCTGCAGGACTAATCCTTCCACTCATGACCATTTATCACAGAACATATCACATACAAAGCGCCCCTACTCTAAGCCCCATTGTCTCAGTCCGGCATCCGTGTGTCTGCCGCCCCCTCCCTGGAAGTGACGGGCTGAGACGCACAAAGCATCAGGCTCCAGTTCCCATAACAGCTCAGCTTTAAAGTGACAGGATTTTCCAACATGAGGTATGTGCTCTTCAATACGTGCATGTCCATTGATAAATGTTATTTTTAACATTTTATACATGCATACAATACATTCCAGTCACTCCACATTAAAAAAAGAAAATAAGAAAAAACCTTCTCCTCTCTCTCCTACTCCTCCCGGCCCTACCTGTAACTCTCTTTGCCACCATCAAAAGGTTTTCCTTCATCTCACAAAGCTTACTGGGACCTTCTGCCTGGGTTTTGAACTATCCAGCAGAACACAGTGAGCTCACCAGCAGCTTACAGAAGGGATGCTTACCTCTCCGTGGCCCGTAATTCATTATTTGCCAATGGTTTAGCAGTAAGAGGCCCCGTCCCTGTGAGGTGCATCCCATGTGTGGCTGAGCAATGGGCAGGCCCCACGAGGGTGGGTCCAGAGACAGTAGGTGCACTGTTATGAGTTCATGTTGGCCACGGTCATGCCAGGCTACAAGAAGCACTACACAAGCCTTCTCTCTATCTTCTGCTGAGATATTCTTTCCTCTTCCACTATGATCCTTGAGGCTCAAGCGGGTGGTATAAATGTCTTATTTACAATTATAATGGGACCAACCAGTGATTACACTTCAGGCCCACTCCACAAGATAGGCTCCATCCCAATCACTATAAAAAGAAATACTTCATTTTAGCATCCCGAATAGCCATAAGTATCTGCAGTCACCTCCATTCCTGCAGAGGGGCATGAGAAAAGATGAAGGCTGAGAGAGGCTTTTGTCTGCGGCGTAGACATAGATGCATAGAAGGGCACTGGTACTGTGTCCATTAGCTAAGCAGCAATAGCAGCTTCTCCCAAGGGCCTACACCCTCCTCAGACCTAAGGTTCTTTGCTTTTGTTGTTCTTTTACCAGCCTTACAGTATTTGGAATAGAGTCTATCTTGTGCAGTGGGCCTGAAGGATCATCTGGGACCTACTGGTTGCCCCCATCATAGTTGTGCCATTATTGCAGCAGTGGGACCATCTGTCCTGGCAGGACGGTTATAGGATCACAGGATCACAACTATGTTAGACTGCGGTGGATGCCTTTTCTTCCTCAGCAGCCGTCAGAGCACTATCAAACCCCAGCAACAGGAAGGAAGCTTCCAACTCAGTTCCCCTAGAATTCTCCATGTCACATGTCCAAGATGTTTGGATTCTCTATACCGCCTTCTCCAGGACAAAGTCTTATCCTCTAGTTCTGATGGGGAACCAGGAAGAATGACATGAACCTGTATTGTCTCAAGGACATCCAGAGCCTCCCTTCCCAACAACTCCTATGGCGATACCCACACCTAGATCTGGGTTTTTCTTTAGAAACTCACTACTTCTAAACCCTTCCATTTCAAGCCCCACAGGGTGTCTTGCATACAAATTCCTTTCTGTTTTTGTATTGGGTTACCAAGAAATCAGCTTCCTTGTGACTTTTAAATACTGTCTTCATTTTTAACACAACATCCCACCCACTCCTCATTCATCCGTCCCCCACACTCTTCCAATTAAATCATCTCTGCCCCAGTGTTTCCTCTCTTCCCTCAGTTTACCGCCATGCTGCTGTCGACCTTTCCCCCTTGAGGCCCTGACCCCTACCTAGTTCCATGTTAACACCACAAGCTAAAGACTCCAGGATAGAAACTGCCCATGAGGTGTTGTGTTTCCTTCTGGACCTGGTTATCTTGCTTGAAACTTTTCCTGCTCTGTACACTGGGTTTCCTAATGTCGTCTTCTTCACACCTGAGTCAAATCCCATGGTACACATGTGCCACAAATCTGTTCCCTAATCGTCTGTTGGTGGACGTCTAGGCTGGCTGCATTTCCTAGCTGTTGTGAACAGACCTTCAGGGAGCATGGTTGTGCAAATGTCTCCATGGTAGAATGTAAATTTTGTTGGATATATTACAGGTAAACCGCTGGGTTATATGGTGGTTCTAGGTCTTAAGAAGCCTGTGGATTGATTTCCTAGTGGCTGCACTAGTTGACACCTCACTGCAGCGAGGAAGTGATCCTCTTTCCCCTCATCCACTCCAGCATGTGTTATCATTTGTTTCCTTGATATTGGACAGTTTCAAGGCACGAGATAAGATGGAATCATAAGTCATTTTAACCTGAATTTTCCTAATAACTAAATGTTCCCTAGCCATGTGCATTTCCTCCTTTGGGAATTCTCGGGTTACTACTGTGGCCCATATTATCCCTGAGTTATCTCCTTGGAATTTAGGATTTTGATTTCCGTGTATACCCTGCTTGCTCTTCTACTGGCAGATGTTAGCCAGGAAATAGTTTGTCCCATCCCTGCATGGATCTTTACTCCTCTACTATCCAGGACCTTTTAGTGTCACGAGATCTGACACATTTACTACTGTTTCTGCTTCCTGTGAACCGGAGTCTTGTCCAGACAGTCCTTACCTGTGCTGCTCTGTTGAAATGTTCTCCTCCCCTTTCCTCCACCTGATTCAGGTATTTGTTTTTACATTGCGTTGAGTTTTTAAATGTGACCTTCAGGCATCAAGTGGAATTCCTCACCATGTTCCCATCTAGGTTTTCCAATTCCATTTGTTAAATGGTCTGTCTTTTTTTCTAGTATATTTTGACTTCTTCATCAAAGACAGGGTAGCTGAGAGTTCTGTGGATTTAATCTATATCGTCTGTTCTGCTCCATTGGCCTGGGTGTCTGTGTCTGTCCTTACTATGCTGCTTTAATTATATGGCTTTAGCAGTAATTTGAAGTCAGGTGTGCTGACGCTTCCCATAACAGGGTTTTTGTTGAAGTGAACATTGGCTATCTGTGTCTCCTATGGTTCAATGTGTGTTTCCGTTATTTCTCCTACTGTGTGTTAAGAATGTCCCTGGACTCCTGATTGGCACTGCACTGACTGTGTAGGGTGCCTATTTTCACAGTATTGATTCTTTTAAACAAGCATGGCTGGGGAGTCATCTTCTGAGGTCTTCCTCAATGTATTGCTTTGATGTATATCTTAAAGTCTTTGTTGTAGAGTTTTTTCATTTCTATTGATATGTTTTCTGCCAATCATTTTGTTTTGTTTGCTATTTTAACTCATGCATACTTTCAAGATGACATAGACAGGAAGAATTAGTGAAAATTTTTAAGTGCAGTAACAGTACAGTCCTAGTCCAGCACCCACAATGCCAAAAGCAAGTTCCTCTAATCAGACCTCTGGGGATGCCCAGCTCTTGTCAGATGTCACACAGTGGTGGCTCCTGCTCCTGGGATGCTACAAACAGACTACACATGTGTCAGAGAATAGTCTTTGCTCTGCCTTCACCTGCATGAGCCACAGGCGGGGAACTGTCCTGCCCCAGCATCAGGCCAGGGTTAGAATCTCACTCCAGCATTTACTCATCAGGAAGTCCTAGAAAATGACTTAACAGACAAGTCTGACCTTTCTCACCTATACACTGAAGATAAGACAAGTCTGACCTTTCTCACCTATACACTGAAGATAAGAGTGAGGAACTGGTAGGATGTTTGGGAAAGTGAAATGCTGTTCATAAATGCTTAGTTGATGGGAGCAATGTTGCTACTTTTCTTTATATTAAGCCAACCTCTTCCACATATTTTTTTAACACTGTCCTTTGGAAATCACTAAGATGTATTCCTTTCCATGTGAGAATGTACTCGGGCATTGGAAGATTGTAATCACAGCCCACTTGTATCCTCAATCTTACATCTTGGTTCTAAAATTCCTGGTCAATCAGTTACTTTCTTCATTAAATGCTTAAGTTTATCTACAAATCAGGATGCACCAAGATGGTCCAGCAAGCATGGACTGTAAGCAAAACCATCCTTCCTTCATACAGATGGAACCAGGCTTCCAATACTACAAACTGGGTCCTTGGGCTGACTCCTAAACTGTTAGAGCACGGTGAATGTAGGGTCTTGTCAACTTGGGGCTTACTCATGAGCTGCAGTTTATTAATCTCATTCACTTTTGACAAAATTTCCCTCACTCTTTCAATGTGTTCACTCTTATTTCATCTTGACCCTTACCATCAAATCCTGAACACAAGTTTGTGGCTTGCGGGTATAATGGTCAAACTAGAACAAAAAGTAGGTTTTTATTTTTTTAACAAAATATTAGATGTCAACTGATTTCATCCATCTAGCAAGGGACTTGGTTCGTCCACTGTGAGGAACAGTCTAGGATAAAATTGAGGTTGTAATCATGTATTGCTCGTTCACATGTTTTCTCTCTATGACTAAGGCTCAGGGACTAAGATGCCCTGTATAACCGAGGAAATGCTCACCTTCCAGACAATATCAGAATCTGTGGTTCATTCTCAAGATCTCAGGCATGGGTGGGACTGTCACAGAGTGCACTGAGTGTGGGTATGGGCATCATTGCAGATGCTTCTGTCTCCTTTCTTCCAGGGGACCTCAGACCTGCCCTGCCCAGGACTGCTCCAGCCCCCAGAGGTTAGTAAAGACTGTAAGAGGCCAGAGAGGCCAATGGTATTCTGCAGGTAGGTCATCTCGAGAGAAGGGCAGTGAGAAAGGAGAAATCCTCACTTTGCAGACCTCACCAGGACAGGTAGGAGAGGAGCAAACCCAGGATACAGTTCCTCTCATGCCCCTTGCTGCTTCCCATGGTGACAATAACTCCACCCACTCCCAACCTTAGGGACCCACCATGACCCCATGCATTGGTCAGGCAAAATGTCAGACTAATAACTTGCCTGAAGAAATGACCTTCCGGTGGGAACTGCGGGCGCAAAGGTGGGAACGGCGGGTGGGAGCGGCGGGTGGTGCCACACTGAGGTGGTAGGGCACCCAAGGTGTTTCCTGTTGAAGAAACAGTGCCTCATATTCAACATTGAAAGGTCACATAGTAAGAACGTATTTCTTAAAGACAAAAAGAAGTATTTGCTGGTGACAGTTCTTTATGACAGATTAATTTAAATGATCTTGGCAAGCAGTTAGGAGTTGGGAGTGGAAATCTTCGATTTGCTGATGAGACAGGAAAACTGAGTTGGTCAAGGCTGTGCCACGCTTTTATCACTCTTCTGTGATGATGGAGACATTAAATTTGTTTTGTATTCAGCTTTTCTGGAAGGTGGACATGAAAAGTGTGCTTTCATCCAATGACTAATGCTACAACCATGGATTTGAGTCCTGAGATTTTCTTGTATTTGTGAAGGCCACAGCACATGACCCCATAATTCTAAAATTGACTGAAAACTGATTGGGAGATGGACATGGTGGCAATATGCCTTCAGTCAAGCACTCTAGGCAGAACAGGCTGATCTGAGCTCTCGGCCAGCCAAGGATCACACAGTCAGATCCTGTGTCAGACAAAAGCCAATTGGGCTAATGCTCATAATAGACATTTCTGACAGCTGTTTTCATTTAAAAAGAAGAAGAAGCAGAGGAAGAAATGACCTTCCAGAGGCAAAGAGCAGCCAGGGATTCAGATGAAAAGAGCAAGAAGTGAGCAGCCAGTAGGAGCCCCTGAAGGAGCTTTTCTTTGCTCACTGCCATTCTCATCTTCACTCCTAGATGCTCCTGTCTTGCTGCACTTTGTGGACCAGCATCGGGAGCAGCTGGTGGCTCGTGTGACATCAGTGGACCCTGTCTTGGACAAGCTGCATAGTCTGGTGCTGAGTGAAGAGGAGTATGAGGCCGTGCGGGCTGAAGCCACCAAGCCAGACAAGATGAGGAAGCTCTTCAGCCTCAGCCGCTCCTGGAGCAGGGACAGCAAAGACCAACTCTACCAGGCTCTGAAGGAAACCCATCCTTACCTGATCATGGACATCCTTGAGAACTCAGGCAGGGTCTCTGTGGGATCCTGACATCTATAGTGGCTGAGGGGCTCAGCACTCTGCTTAGGGTCCTGACTCTCCCTGACCCTCCTGTGGCTCTCAGTTTATCCATCTTTACCCACTGGCCTTCTGAGTTGCCTTTATGACAGCACTGTATCCAGGACACCTCTTGGGAACTCAGAGGTCCCCTCTTGGCCTTTCCCAGCCAGATGTTCATGCAGATTGAGCATCTCAGAAAACACCCAGTAGAGCCTGCAAGTCTATACAGGCCTTGTCCAGCACCTATGGTCAGAGTGGCCAGCCATGAGCCACCCTGACCCACCATGATACAAGCAGGACGGTGGAGTGCAGGACTGGAAACAAAGAGATGCTACTTTTCCCTGGAAAGTGACTGTCTTGGGAATGGGAAAGGAAGGGGCTCTTTACACTCGGTGCTCAGAAACACAGGTGTAGGGAAGTCACGTGACACAACATGGTGCTCACAGCACAAACACCGCAGACTAGTGCACACTGTGAAGTGATCCTGAGCAGTTGCACATGCACAAACCTTTGTTCTTGTCAAGGACTTGACACCTTTAGCTGCATTTGCCCATTGGAGGTGTGAGTTACAGCTTAGAAACCTGATGTGCAATGCTCCTTCCACACGTAATAGTCTGAGCTTCTTAAAGCCTATAAAAGGGAATATGAGTCTATTAAATTAGATTTCATGTATAAAAAACAAGGTCACGTTTCTTTCTGTCTCCTGCTGGAAGGCAAGGTCCTGGAGTCTATAGGTAGCCCCCACCTCCTTAACTGATGTGGTTGGGGTGTTCTAGAACAAGCCGTGACAGGACAGACTTTCTGTATCAACAGCAAATCTGCACTGAAACCATCTCTATAGCCAAGGTTCTGAACTTGGCTCCTCCAGACAAGTCGCCTGCAGAGTGGACAAGAGGTTTGCTGATAATGAGTCAGATAATGGCACATTCCCAGGGAAAACATGTAGTTAACAGAATATCTCAGTAGGAATTTTTCTTCCAAGAAGTGTTATTATTCTTTTTTCGTGCTTGGTGTCTCAAGATGCAATCTGCAGCCTGCATAGCTGTTGTCATTTTAATACAAGCACAAAGTGTGGAGCCAGCAAGAGACTCCTGAACCTGCACTAAGTTTCAAATCTTTCAGTAAATCCAATAGGGACAATAAGTACTTATAAATAGAGACTTTGCAAATTCATTTAACCGAAGCCAGTGATTTGGGAGAGATACACTTTATACAATAAACATTGTCATGTTTACACTTTTTGTGTGAATAATAATTTTAAAAATTATAACAATAAAATTGCTGAGGAAAAGCTTCTTTTTTCTGTAAATTCCCATTAATTAAGACCGTTTTGTGTCAAGTTACCAGCTGTGGCTTATGGTCAATAAAATGTGTTTATCAGCAACAGATTAAGTAATCCAATTAAAAATGGGGTACAGAGCCAAACAGAATTCTCAATAGAGGAATATTGAATGGCAGAGAAACACTTAAAGAAATGTTCAATGTCCTTAATCATCAGATAAATGCAAATCAATATGACCCTGAGATTTCACCTTACACCCATCAGAATGGCTAAGATCAAAAACTCAAGTGACAACACGTGCTGGACAGGATATGGAGAAAGGGAATTCTCCTCCACTGCTGGTGGGAATGTAAACTTGTACAACCACTTTGGAAATCAATCTGGTGCTTTCTCAGACAATTAAGAATAGTGCTTCCTCAAGATCCAGCTATACTACTCCTCGGCATAGATCCCAAACATGCTCATGTATACAAGGACATTTGCTCAACCGTGTTCACAGCAGCTTTATTCATAAAAGCCAGAAGCTGGAAACAACTCAGATGTCCCTCAGTTGAGAAATGGATACAGAAACTGTGATACATTTACACAATGGAATACTACTCAGCAACTGAAAACAAGGAAATCATGAAATTTGCAGGCAAATGTTGGGATCTAGAAAAGATCATCCTGAGTGAGGTATCCCAGAAAGAGAAAGACACACAGGGTATATACTCACTTATAAGTAGATATTAGGCATATAATATAGCATAAACATACTAAAATCTGTACACCTAAAGAAGCTAAGCAAGAAAGAGGAACCTTGGTAAGATGCTCAATCCTCATTCAGAAGGATAAATGGGGTAGACCTTAGAAGATGGAGAATACAGACAACAGAACAGGAGTCTACCACAGAGGGCCTCTGAAAGGCTCTACCCAGCAGGGTATCAAAGCAGATGCTGAGACTCATAGCCAAACTTTGGGGCGGCTGCATTGGATGGGCTTTTCTGAGTTTGGATGGAGGAGTATTTCTACAAATATTTGCAGAGGAAAGAGATGTGATTAGAGTTTTAGCTTTGCTGAATCAGACCCAGTGCTCTCGACCCTATGTGTGGTGCCCTGGGTGTGCTGGCACTTGCCTGTCACAGCAGATGGCACTTGCTGACACTTGCCTGTCACAGCAGATGGAGCATGGGGGAGACCTCTCCCTGACCTCGCAGACCACCACAGCCGTCTGTCTGCACCATCTTTTCCAGATCTCCCAGTTCCCTGGGGAACTACCACAGAGGGCTTTGCTTACTGGCTGCTGAGAGGGATCTGCAGAAGGAAGTCTGTTCAGTGAGGGGATCTCAGGAAACAGAGCCACTTGGATCTGTCATCTCTACTGTCATGAATGTGAGTATCCTTCTGAAGCAGCCTAATTCTACCACCTACAGCTTTGCCCACCCGTGTCTCCAGGAGTTCTTTGCAGTGATGTCCTCTGTCTTGAGTTATGAGGAGGACAAGGACAATCATAAAAACTTCAAAATTGTAGAAAAGCAGCTAAAAGTACATGGAAGGAGGGAGCTGTTTGAGGTACCTACCAAGCACTTCCTATTTGACCTTTTGAGTGAACAGGGGATGGAAGAGATGGAGAAGATCTTCACCTGCTGGCTCCCTCGGAAGAGGAGGAGTAAGCTACTGAAAAGAGTCCTGGAGGAGGCCCAGCCCCAGCATTCACAATCTCTTGGATTGCTCCACTCTCTGTATGAGATTCAAGACAAGGCGCTCCTGACACAGGCGGTGCGCAGTTTTCAGGGGACAAATGTCATATACAGACAGATATGGCGCAGCCAGTGTCCCACACAAATGTGAAGCACCTGGTGGTCCACACAGACACGGAGGCCCTGGTGGTCACTTTCCGAATCATGTGATGAGGCTGAATGTGAGTGGACAGCAGGGATCAGAGCTGAGGATCCCACGCTGGTTCTGTAGGTGTCCAGACACAGCCCTCTCTCCAGCTTCCCTGTGGATCCCACGAGCCCACGTGCTCTGAGCCAGCAGCACTCTTGGCTGGTCCCAGAGGCCACAGAGTACAGGTCGCCAGTGACGCCTAACTGCTGAACCTGACCCTCTGCGTCTAGTCACCTAAGAGCCATCATGTCTGACCAAAGGATGGGGTCTTGCCTTTCCCTCTGTCTCTGGGAGGAACCACTTCCCTGCTGTAGAGGCTTCCATAGCTACACTGACCTTCACACTGCCTTGACCCTCCACAATCATCAGAGGCCACAGCTTCTCCCCCCTCTCTTATCATGCTTTGTCTCGGAGGAACTTGTCATTCCTGCAGGCACTCTCCCCTACCCCCTGATGGTGACCTTGGACCTGGTCTCTCCCCAGAGTGCATATGTATGTATTTCTGTTACAGTTCTCAGTTCTTAGTGCTCAGCCTAAAATAGTTCCTGTCCCTCTAATCCTAGTACATGGCGGACGTCCCTTCCCGGGACCTGAGCCTTGTGCTGTAGTGGTTGCTCAGTGTCAGAGGTCACACACTATCAGAGTCCCCTTGAGCCACATATAAACACTCACTTAGCCCTGACTTCATGGCAAGCCTGCCTCTCACAGAACAGAAAAGTCAGTTGCTGCCCTAAGGACCGCACACCTTGGGAGAGAAGGCAGCCGCTGTCTACTCTAATTACCGTGGGGCATGGCACTTGCAATGGGCAGCCACATACAGGGTACCAGAGAAGAGAATGTTGACACAAGTGGACCAGAGGAGAGATTAGCAGGGGAAGAAATGTTTTGTGTTGTCTTGTTTTCAAAATATTTTTCATATACATTCCCACTCGACTTGATGGCATAGGCTTGTAATGCCCTTACTCAGAAGGCCAAAGTGAGAAAATTACTAGAGTTCTAGAGTTTAAGAACAATCTGAGTAACAGAGAAAAAAAAACTTTTAAAAGGATTTAAAAGTAATAGAATGATTATTAGAGAACAGAAGGGAATAAGAGGAGGAGAAATAGGTTAAAAAGAACGCATGCAATCAACGCATGATATATATTTATATATGCATGGTGGTGGCTCAATAAAATGGCCCATTTTAAATTATTATTATGGGCCTCAGTAAGGGTTCCTTTTGCTGTGATGAAACACCAGAGCCAGGGCAGCTTGGGGAGGACCGGATTTACTTCAGTCTCTGCTTCAACAGCACAGTTCCTCATGAAGGGAAGTCAGTGTAGGAACTCAAGTCAGAAACCCTGAGGCAGGAACTGAAGCAGAGGCCATGGAGGAACCAGGTTTACTGAGTCACTCTATGAATTGCTCATCCTACTTCCTCATGCAGCCCAGAACCACCAGCCCAGGGGTGACACTGCCCACAGTAAACCAGATTCTCTCACAGCAATCATTAATTAATAACAATAATAATAAAGGTTTTGCCCACAGTCTGTAGCCTTTTCTCAGTGAGGTTCCTCTTCCCAGATAATTCTAGCTTGGGAAGTGAGGGTGTCACTCGATGAAAGTCAGCATCCTCCTAATTAATGACTAATGTCACACACACACACTCACACACACACACACACACACATTCAAAGCTCCTTTGTTCAGTTTTCAGGGCACTGGAAGCCATCATGATAGCACAAGCTGTCCTGTAACTTGGTGCCTACCTGAGAAAAGCAAGCACACACGTCCATACAAAGACTTGTGAACGAGTGGCCTAGAAGCTAAACGCTTAACAGCTAAAGCCTAGAGACAAGCGAGCCACTAACAGACAAGCAGAAGAATGAGGCCGGAGAGATGGCTCAGCGGTTAAGAGCACGGGCCGTTCACCCAGAGGACCCGTTCAGTTCCCAGCACCCAGAAGCCCACAGCTGTCTCTAACTCCAGTTCCAAGACATGCAGTGCCCTCCTCTGACCTCAGTGGGTCCTTCATGGCAGAATATTATGTTACAATTAGCAGTTAAAAATGAACTACTGGGGGCACAGGGTGGAGTGCGGGCTGGGAAGCGAGTGTGATTGGCCGGAATTCCCAAATAATTAATTAAAAAATACTGTTAGAAAGAAAGAAAGAAAATACTAAAAGAACAGCAAATAAAATTGAAAAGAAAATATTAAACTTAAAATGCTAGAACTGTGCTAGAATGTGTGGTTCCAGTTACACAAAATCCTAGGCCACAGACTTCTCTGGAGCCGGGGCCTCTTAGTGTTAGTTTCTGGGAGTGAACCGTTATGAGCCCTCACGCTGCCTTTGTTAGGACTCCCTCTGTGGTGTTGTAATGGCGTAGCAGAAGCCATCTTCAGATAAACCGCCTAGCTAGCCTCCAGAACAATATGCCAAACTTTTAAAATCAAAGCACCCACCCTCACGTAGTTTGTATAATAACAAAAGGCATAGTGGCATGTGCCTGTAACCCACGCTGCTTAGGAAACTGAGGCAAGAGGCTCATTTGAGGGCTGGAGTTCAAGGCCAGCCTGGAGAGCCGAGGGGGACCCCTCTTAATCAATGAATAAAGTTCCAGGCAATGTG
This sequence comes from Rhombomys opimus, assembly GCA_010120015.1. Classification (NCBI taxonomy): domain Eukaryota; kingdom Metazoa; phylum Chordata; class Mammalia; order Rodentia; family Muridae; genus Rhombomys; species Rhombomys opimus. The sequence continues at coordinate 828,150 of REGO01000346.1, read as the reverse complement.
AACAAAGCTACCGTAACATAAGCACTATTACTGGCTGCCGAGTAGAGAACGCACGGGGAGGGATAAAAAGAAGTGATTGCAAAGGAGCATGAAGACAGATGACAGGATACAGACATCGTCATTGCTGTAATTGTGGCTCCTTCACTTTATGTTTCAAAGCATTCAATTTACATACATACACAGTATGCCAATACTATATGAACATTTTAAGATAGGATCTTGCCCTCTGAGGAGCTCATCATTTTCTGTCCAGCTTTGTCTTGCACACTGGGATGTGCCTTCCTTTTGTTAAAGTGGTTGGGACCACTTGTCCAGTCCCTGTGCCAGCTCATGCTACAGCAGGCTCGCCCAGCATTAACTCTGCCTGTGCCAAATAACACGTCAGACTCCCGTGATTGTCTGTGCTGTGGAGGGCTCTACAGTGGTGGGGTCCCCTGGTCTAAAGTGGTGGGGAGCTGTCGGTAGGTTAGCCCCAGGCAGAAGGAGACGGGAGGAGGAGAGAGATGGGGGCTGGTAGACAAGAAAATGACACAGCTGGAGAGAAGTGGATGAACAGAGGCAGGCAGATCGATGCTATGATGCTATTCAGAAGTCTAGCCTGTCCCTGGTTGCCTAGCAACTGTTATTGAGCAAGTGGTTGCTAGACAATATAGGGCCATCTAGACTTTAGTGTGTGGGCACTGGTCAGAGCATCACAGGGTTTGTTACTCCTGACAACAGGCACTAGCTCTGTTACTTTTTTTTTCTCACCTCCTAATTGCTTTGTCGCACACAAAAATAACATGATGATGACGCACAAGATTTGGAAAACAGAGAATGACACTATCACGTGATCCTACCATCAAACAAGATGAAAATTCCTGTCTTCATTCTTTCCATCCCAGGCTTCTTCTGTGGGAATGCAGCTGACATTTCTTATCCTTTTAGCATGTGTGATCTTAAACCATTTAATCCTGGCTTAGATGATCACAAACACCTGTTCGATTTCAGGGTAATTCTCTCTGGTGATCAAATTAATCCACACCCAGCCACTGTGCACGCTATGAAAACTCTCTGCCACCAAACCACAGGCCCCCAGCCTCAAGTGCAGCATCACTTTAGTTACTCTTCTCCTCTTGGTCCGGAGACGAGTCTGTTTCCAGTTCCCTGCCCTGAGGAGAAGCACTGCAGTACATGTCCGTCTGCGAGAGCCTGCCCTGGGGACAAGGCATTCGCAACGAAGGCATGAACAGTCTATGACTGTTATACTTGGCCAAATTGCTTCCATCACAGGCAGTGGCAGTGTTCTCGAGACTGAGGAACACACTGACCTCACCTCACTGGCCATGGCCTTGCCGTATCTTCACTTGTTGCCTGAACAGCAGTCACATAGCCACACGGCCTCGGCCACATAGCCAGCACCGACCCTTCGTTCTAGGATCCAGCCATAATTCTCTGATCTAGCATCAGATACTTCTGTTACTGAGTTCAGAACCTACTGGCTTATTTCCCAGTCTGGGGGCTATGGCACAATTCCTCACTCACCCGTTTTGAAAGCATGTTTGTGTTAAAAGGTAGAAAAAGACTCCCAGCCAGGTACGGTAGCTCACGTCTGTAATCTCAGCACACCAGAGGCTGAGGCAGGAGGACCGCCCTTGCATTTGAGGGTTCCCTGGGTTGCATGGTGAGCTCCAGGACCGCCGAGGCTAGAGTGAGACGCTGTCTGGAGAGACAGCTCCGTGGTGACGAGCATTCGTCTCTCCGCCAAAGAACTGAGCTTGGTTCCCAGCACCTGCACTGGACACTTCAAAGCTTGTAACGCCAGCTCCAGGGGATCTGGCACCCTCATCTGGGCTCCCTGCCCCCCCCCCACACTGACACCACACATACATTAAAATAATAAATCTAAAACTAAAAATGCCTCTTCTGACATCACAGACACCTGCACACCCGTGATACAGACACACACATAAGTAAAATAAAATCTTTTAAATTTTTAATTAGAAGAAGCTGAAGAAGAGTGGATGGAACAGATGAGGGAGGGGCTGGGAGAGAGGAGGGAAGGGAAACTGCGGCCAGGACATGAATAAGTTGATGGAGAAGGAGAAGAGGAAGAAGACACCGGAGAGACAGCTCACCAGTTAAGAGCACTCTCTGCTCTTCCAGAGCACCCACGTCTGACTCCCAGCACCCGGGTCTGACTCCCAGCACCCGGGCAGAGGCAGGCGGATCTCTGATTCTGAGGCCATTATGGGCTACACAGAGAAATCCTGACTCAGAGATAGACAGACACACACACACACACACACACACACACACAGAGAGAGAGAGAGAGAGAGAGAGAGAGAGAGAGAAACAGGCAAAGAGACAAAGAGATGGAGACAGAGAGACAGAGAGATGAGAGAGGTCTCCTCCCAGTGCTGGGATCCCATCCAGCACGGCCCTGTGCAGCCCTGTACGTGCTGCCAGTCTGTGAGTTCATGTGTGTGTCAGCCCTGTGGTGTTTAGAGGACCTTGTTTCCTCGGCATCCTCCATCCTCTCAAGGTCTTGCCATCTTTCTGTCTACTCTTCTGCAGGATTCCCTGAGCCCTGTGGGCAGAGATTAATAGATATCTCCTATTAAGACCGTGTTCCAAGGCCTCTTACTCTCTTCACACTTTCTGGCTCTGGGTCTCTGTATTTGTTCACATCTACTGAAAGAGAAAGCTTCTTTAATGATGGCTGAGCAAGGCCCTGATGTGATGCCTTGGCCGGCGTGGCCAGCCTGTTTCCAGGGACTGCCTCCTCGGTTTGGCAGCTGAGACAAAGGAGTGTGGGGGAGAAGAGGCTGTAGAAGACCCCATGATCAACTGGGAATGGGGGCAGCGAGAAGGGGAGGGCTGCAGCAGGGGGTCTGCTACACAGTGGGAGTAAGACTCAGGTCCTGTCCTCCACCCCCTTTAACTTTTAAAAACAATTTTATACATATGGGTGTTTTTCCTGCATGCATGTGTATGTACTGTGTGCATGCCTGGTACCCAGGGAGGTCAGAAGAGGATCCACTGGAACTGGAGTTACAGACAGCTGAAGGTCACCATGTGGTGCTAGGAATAGAACATGGATTCTCTGGAAGAGCAGCCAGTGCTCAGCTGCCGAGCCATCTCTCCAGACCCCTGGGCTATATCTTAAGTATATGCTTTTTTATAGAACTGGCAGGCTGTTTTCTAAGTACCCCACCTTTCTAGATTCCCAGGAGCATGGCTGAGGTCAGCCATGAGAGAGTAGTGTACCATCCAGGGCTGAAGAGAGCCTGGCTGGAAAGAAAGGTGAGAAACGATTCAGGTTGTGAAAGTCTCTGAAAGAACTTTTTTTTTTCCAACACTAAATTTAGTGTGTGAATGTATGTTTAGTGTGTGTGGGGTGTGTGTGTGTGTGGGTGTGGGTGTGTGTGTGTGTGCATACATCATGGCACATGTGGGAAGTTCAGGGGACAACTGCCGGAGTCATTTCTCTCCTATTTTGTGGCTCTTGGGGACCAGGTCCAGGTCCTCCAGCTTGGTCACAAGTGCCTTTAACCTACTCAGCCAATTTTCTGGCTCTCTGGGAGGATTTGTTTCAAATCACATGTGAAATGCCCCAAAGGCTGGAAGTAGATGAATGTGGATGAATGTGAAATAGGGTGCAGAGAGAGCAGCGAGATGAGAAAGAGGAAGAGGGGTGGGAAGGTAAGTCTTCACCTGTGTCACTTCTGGACCCCGTTTGTGGAAGTTTTGTTGTGATATTGTTTTTGTTAGATCCTTTTGTTTACTTTTGTCTTTTGAGTCAGAGCCTCATTATACATCCAGGCTGAACTACCTCGGTCTCCCCCCCCCCCTCTTTTTTTCATAATTATGTGTTTTTTCATGCATTACACACACACACACACACACACACACACACACACACCTCTGAGGGAGCCAGAGGGAATCAGGAATGCAGCCTGGGAAGAGGGGGAGGGATAAAGATAGTGAGGGAAAGTGAATATATACAGTGACCAGATTAAGTGGCTAACAGTCTGTCAGCTGGCCTTTCTCCGTTGATTTTCATGTATCTGGCTCTCATGCAACAATGCAACGTCCTTTGGTTACAAAGCTGCGCATTTTGTGCATCATCTCATTAAATGCGTTTTTGTGTTTACCAATTTTTAAGACCTTCCATTATTCCTGTCCTTGAAAAGGAAAAATAAAACCCTGGGGAAACTCCCCACACAGCTTGTTGCTTTGCGCGCTGCATTTCAGCTTCCGGGGCGGGGTGCCAAGTCCCCCTTATTAGCTAGGAGATCCCAAGGCCTCTCACCTCCTCCCTCACGCACCAGTCTCGTTGCTATGGAGACAGACCTCGCTGCACCAAGACTTGAGAGGCGCTAGAAGCTGGCTGGCCAACCTCTGCAACAGGCTGTGGGCGGAAAGGAGGAGCCAGAGAAAGTGGCGCCTGGGCAGAGAGGCCCCGGACAGCAGAGGCCCCCTGCTCTGCTTGCTCCGCCCCCACCCACCCACCCACCCAGGGAGTAGAAATACTGCTGCAGTCGGGGCCACCGCCCACTGCACTGCGACCCAGCAGGGACTTCCTTTCTGTCTCAGCAGCTTATCCTTCTGTCCGTGCTCTGCACCCATGGCTAACGGTCCCTTTCCACGCAAGCCCTGGGGTCCAGAGCAGATGTATTTCGACTCCGATCCTGAATCCGAGGGCCTGTTCGATGAGCCGCCCCAGGAGGAGGGCCACACTGCGCGGGCACCCAAGTCCGCGTCATCGGCTGGCAGGAAATCTGCTCGGCGCGCGGGCGGTAGGGCTCCGGGACCCCGCGCTGGGCTGCCCCGAAAGGCCTCTGCGCGCTCGGAACCCAAGGAAGAGGAGCCTCCGGTGGACGAAGGCTGCTATCTAGATCACTTCCCGCACCTCTCCATCTTCATCTACGCGGCCATAGCCTTCTCCATCACCTCATGCATCTTCACCTATATCCATTTGCAGCTTGCCTAACTGGCCAGGGGCACACGGGGTGGGACCGGGTGGGCGCAGATTCGAAGGGTGGGAAGGGGAGGGGAGAGAGAAGCGCGGCCTTTCGTTTGGAGACGCGCTGCGTCCGCTTCATCTAGCGTTCGATGCTTCTTTTCTGTGTTGCCACTTTGTCTGACTGTTCGTCAGATGGCCCAGTGTCGGCTGGCAATGAGATGCGGTGCTCCTGCACCCGCACAAGGAGTGCAATTAGTGTCTATGTTTATGATCCTGGACTGGATTGAACCGTGTCTGTAACTGCGATCGTCTTTGTACCCTGCCACTCTGTGGTGTGAGGGCCCAGCATTTTTGTTTGTACAGCGCAGAACAAGTCCAACCTTATGTTGCTTAAAGGATGAGCTAGACCCGAGCCTGCGGACTCCCAGAGGGTACGAGGAAAGCCGGTGCCCGGGCTGGGAGTGTTGGAGCTGCGTCATCTCCCACGTTGCTGCGTCATCCCAGGATGAGCCAGCTGTGCCTAGGACCTCTTGAGGTCGAGCACCAAGCTGGTGGACCTGGGAGAGCAGCGGTGTGGCCAGATGCTGGAGGAGGTGAGTGGCGTCGGTCAAGCTGTGGTTCTATCCCTCAGAGTTGGGGCTGACATGGGCTCTGCATTTTCCCCGTGCTTTAGGTCTTGTGGCTTCCAGGAGGATGCGAGACCTGTAGCAGACCACCAGAAAGCCAGCGCTCAAGATGGGTTTTTGGACTGTGTGGAACAGGAGCCACAGCCTTCGGGGATGGAGGCCTAAAACTCGTGGATTCCGTGGATGAGACTGGGGGCCTTTCTTTGCTGGGGTCCACGGGAGGACTATGCTAGAGAATTCTCCAGCAACTTCGTTGTAGCCTGGAGACCCTCTGAAGCTGCGGGACCAAGAAGCAGGGGTTGGGACTGGGGACTGTCGCTAAGAGTCCCGCCAGGACCTGTCCTCTCAGACCTCACCTTCACAGGTTATTCGCCTCCGCACTTTACTCATGGATGTCAGCTGCTGAGCGCCAACACTGCTGTACTATGGAAATGTCTGTAACTGTGGTGTGTCTGATGGAATAAATCATCTTCTGTCTCCTCTGCATTCAACCGTCCATTAACTCCCAACATACGATGGCTTCTGCTCGAGTTCACGCCCCGCTTCCTAAAACATCCCCGCCACACCTATAAAGCTGCCTAGATTACCCAGCACTCCTGGGTACAGCCCCCACCGCGCAGCTTCCGTCACTGTCGGGATTCCTATTTCCACAACCCCCTAACAACAGTCTGCCTTTGCTACCAGGTGCCAATGCCCACTGCTCCTCCGTTCTGTCCCCACGTGCCTATCAAGGGCCGTCTGGAGCAGCAGAGCTGGGCAGGGATCTGGCCCACGACTGACACTGCTTGCGCTTTTATGAATCTGGCGTCCCTAATCACGTCTCCGCGTGACTTGGTCATCTTGCTTCTCTGCACTTTAAGTGCCACAAGTCTGACACCCACTGTTCCCCCAAATCACATTTCCACATGATTTGGAGTCAGCTCCTGGTTCTACCCGTGGATACAGGGTCTAGTACTGCTCCCCACTGAATCCCTATGGCTAGTGCTTTCCAAGAGCACATTCCTTTCCCTATTGTGTCTCTCTTTACAGTACAACTAGGTACAACTATGCCACCTGATCCCAACAGCAGATTCCTTCCTCCCATCCCCAAGCCCAACTACCCATTCCTCAACATCTGTCGTTCCATGTTGTACTTTCCTGATCCCCAAGTTCTCATTTCCTACCCCAAGTTCAAGCACCTAGTTCTAGCAACTACACCAGTTAAACGTATTGCCTCACAATCTCAACACTGATGTCCGTGTCCAGACTGGAGACGGTTCAGCTGTTTAGAATGCTTGTTGCATGGTGTAGGTAGTCAATTAGGGGCTCATCCCTGGAGGAAACTGGTATTCTCTCTCTCACACACAGCATCCCTCAGTTGCCTGCAGTAAGATGCCCCGCCCACTGCTTCACATCAGCACGCGTGTCCGGGTTGTCTTTGTTCCGGTCTTGTTTAGGCAGCCACGTTGTCGAGGTATCATGGGTGAGGCTTATGTATACAAACAACACTGAACAGAATTAGCACGCAAAACATTAACAATTTAAGAAAAGGACCATGAATTTGAAAAGAGGGACATGGGAAGGGTTGGAGGGAGGAAGGGGGGGACTTATATAACTATGTTTTAATTTTAAAAATAAAAAAGCAAGCCATGGACAGTAAGCAGCTCCTTGAGAGATCTCTGCTTCAGTTTCTGGTTCCTGGCATGAGTCCCTGCTGTGACTTCCCTCCGTAATGGACTGTTATCCTGAAATAGGAGGAAATAAACCCTTCCCTCCCTAACCCCAAACCAACCAAATGAATAACAAAAGAATGTGCTGCTCTTCCAGAGGACCGGAGGGTCCCCAGCACCTTACCGTGGTCAGCTCACCATCACCCACGGACCCCAGCTCAAAGGCATCTGACGCCCTCCTCTGGACCTCACAAGCCCCAGCAACATACGGCACACAGAGACACAAATAAAAACTGTTTAAAACTTCAAATATCCAGCCCCAGTCTGGGGTGCACCTCAGTGTTATGAAGCCTAGCTTCAATACACAGTACCACAAAAGGGGGGGGGGGGCTATATTGTCCCTTATTCCCATGTATTATTGTCGCACAATACTGTCTCCCTGTTGTACTCCAGCCTTTAACATCCTCCTATCCTTCCTCAAGCCCACCCAGACCCAACATTCAATTACTTTTCTTCCCATACTCCAATATTGTCTCTTTGGGGCTGTGTTCCACACACCTGCTCACTCTTTGAACTCCAATGGTTCTACTGAACTCCAATGTTTGATCTGTTTCTATTTGTTTCCTTTTTGGTTTTTCAGGACAAGGTTCTCTGTGACCAGAATGGCCTTGAACTTAGATCCACCGGCCTCTGCCTCCGGAGTGTAGAGTGGCCTCTATTTTGTAGCCACTGTTCTCCCATTACCCACACGTTGCATTGCTGTAGTATCTCACACGTCTGGCCTATCCTCCTGTTCCGCAGCTTAGGTTTCTCAGGGATTATGCATCCCTCCACTGACTTATTCTGTAGGTGACTGTTTCCCTATATTGAACATCAACAATATACCAATTTTGAGGTTGCCAAATTATCAAGCCCTTTCCTGCCTATTAATAAGCAGCCTTTTAGGGTTTGCTTAAAACTAACTACCCATGAGCTGGAGAAAGAACTGAGCAGTTAAGGGAACTCACGGCTCTTGCAGAAGACAAGGCTTAAGCTTCCTTAAGAAACTCCAGCTCTGGGGATCAGATACTCTCTTCTGGTCCCTTCAGGCACTCCATGAACTTGTAGACAAAACACTCATACACATAAACTAAAAACCAAATCTATCCATCCTTTTATGTTGCTCAATTCTAGGATATAACAGTGTAGTTCAATGATGTAGCTTAGTGCACACTCCAGGTTCAATCCCTAATACCAAAAACAAGAGTCTTTATCTTCTGACTTAGCTGGGTCAAATAAGTACTTGCAGCCATAGCGGACATCTTTATGCATGAGGGAGATGTCAGAACTTTGCTCTCTGGGGATCTTATTTCCCTAACAAATATCCTACAAACTTATGAGCTATCTTATTCTGCTTTCACTAGGTTCATGACTGCTATAAAGTAATTTTAAAAAAAGAACCTCAGTGACTCAAAACACTAGAAATACATGGTCACAGCTGCAGAGGCCAGAAATCTACATGTCCACAGAGCCACTTCTGGAAGCTGAGAATCTGTGCCCCACCTCTTACACCTGGTGGATGCACTATTCCAAACCGTCTAGGTCACAAGACATGTGTTTCCTATCAAATCTTCCTCCCACCCTCCCAAACCCATCTTTGCTTTCTCTTTAGATGTGTATTTATCACCACTGGATTAGGGCTCACTTAGATAATTCAAGATGATCTCGTCATACTTAACTCAATTATCTTTACAAAGACCCTCTTCCTTTAAAGGCAACAGAAATTACAGTCCCAGAAATTACAACATAAATATATCTTTTAAGGAGTCCTTGTTCAACAACCTTAGGTTCCCCATGTGCTTTGTGAAAGTTCTCATTTAAATAAAAAGCCACAGTAAAACAAGTGTGTCAATCCCAGCATTTTGGAGGCAGAGGCCAATCTGAGCAAATGAAACCTTGCCTGGAAAAAAAAAAAAAAAAAAACTAAAACAAAACAAAAACAAACAAAACGCCATAAAGGGAATCAGAGTTTCTCCAAGGTCTCTTGCTAGACTCTGGGGCTAACAGCTTACCATTATTAGGACCTTGCTCTGGAAGGGTTTGTTCTGCAAACAGAAACAACCTTTGTTCTATACCAAAGCCAAGCTGTATTTTTGCTTCCTTATCCCAACCAATCAGCAAGTTCCATGTGTACAAAGTCACAGATAAAGGTGTGCAGAATCAAATGGCCCTGATAGATGACTGGTTAATAAAGGAACTGTCAGTTTAATCATTTTAATTTAATCTCACATTGTCTTCAGTCTAAAGGATTGAGATCACAAAGGGATCATGACCAAAGTAGAATTCTCTGGCTTCTTTAAGCATCCCCTCCCCCCACCAAAAAAGGGCCAGTGCTGAATTAAGAGGCTCTTCCCATGTATTAAGCCATAATATAGTACGTGAATACTTCAAGAAAATATTTATTTACAGGTTAGAGATTAGGAAATCCAAAGTTAAGGTAGTTATAGGAAGCATTAGAGAGATCACACCAGAGAGGAAGGCCCCGAACTCATGTTTTACATTTTTTTTTAAGATTTATTATTTATACAACATTCTGCCTGTATACCAGATCTTACTATAAATGGTTAATGAGCCACCATGTGGTTGCTGGGAACTGAACTCAGGACCTTTGGAAGAACAGCGAGTGTTCTTAACCTCTGAGCCATTTCTCCAGCCCCCTGAACTCATGTTTTTATTGGAAACCTACTCCCTAAAAACACTCCACTTCCACAGAATTTCCATTAACCAAAGTATAAACATTCAACACTGTACCCCTAAGAAGTCAAGAGTTTTAACACATGAATTTTGTGAGACACATTCACACCCTAACACTGACTCTTTAATAAATTTCTATCTGGTGATAGCCCCTCTGTCCCCTACAAGTCCCATTCTGTCCCTTAGCTGCCCATCCAACTTTTTTTCTTTTTTAATTCAAAATCTAATCTCTCTGCCTCAATGCAAAATCTTGCTGCAGTGGTCCCGATATCTACCCGAAGGTCCTGAACAGTCTGCTTTACCAACATGACAAGTGTCATCAGTCAGATCTGAGTTCGGTTGTTCTGCTTTTCTTTTTGAGACAGGGTCTGTGTAGCCCTGGCTGCCCTGGAACTCTATGAAGGCAGGCTGAACTCACAAGCGATCCACCGCCTCTGCTTTCAGAGCGCTGGGATCAACAGTGTACGCGATGCCCAGTTAGGAGTCAGATGGGTTTTTTTGGTCTTATTCTGTATTTTGGTTTTTGATACAGGGCTTCTCTGTCTGACAGACCCTTGGCTGTTCTGGACTCATTTTATAGACCAGGCTGGCCTCAAACTCAGGTATCAGCCTGCCTCTGCCTCCCAAGTACTGGGATTAAAGGCATGCTCCACCTTGCCTGGCTAGGAGTCAGTTTTTAATGGTACAAACTCACACATACACAGGGGTTTTACCTGTCCCTTAAATTTTTAATATATATGTGTGTATGGATGTGTGATGCGTGCAATGTGGAGGTGGGGCTGCAACGCCACATGTACATTTGGAAGTCAATTTTGTAAATCTTTTTTTCCCCATCTTTTAAAGTGGGTTCCAGGGATCTGACTCAGGTCACAGGCTTGTACTGCAAGTACTTTTGCCTGATGACCCTCTCATCAGCCTCTGCTTGTCTCATGAACCAGAATGGCCAGTGAGAGGTGTGACCCTGCTTCCCACACGACCCACATCTGTGTCAGCTGTGCAACTCCTTAATATGCTCTACCTTACAGGGTCTCTGCTCTTTTCTTTGTCCAGGATGAGCCCACAGGAACATGGCCAATGCCTTCTCTTTTAAGCCTCCCTTGAATCTTACATTATCAGACAGATATGCCCCTTCTAATATTGTAATATACCTCATGTCATAGCCCTGACCCCCTCTGACATACCGTTTCCCTTTGTTTTTTCCTTCCTCCCCCTTCGCCTTCTGCTTCTCTCATGTGGCGTGTCAGACCGTGAGACATCCACACTCTGAGTACACTCTACCACTGAGCTATGTCCCCAGGCCAGCTTTTCTGTCAGTCCCCGATGTACCTCATGGCTGCACTTCAACGCTCAATGAGCAAACACACAGGTACCCAGAAGTGATGAACAGAAGCACCCAGTCACTCAAGGATTCCATTCCCTCCTGAAATCACACTAGCACATCCCTAGGAGCAGAGGGGTTACAATCCCAAAGAACTGGAGACATGACCAGACCCGAGGGCACTCGAGCTTCAGAATGGGAAAGCAGGTGAACACAGCCTCACTTTATAAGTCCCAACTGAAGCCCGCATTTCAGAAGACCTGCAATTCGCCTTGGGTAACCTAGCAAGGGGGGGAAGTGGCTGCTGAAGCCCTAAACATAGGAGCAGACAAAGGAAAGCCACCTCTTTACACGGCCTCTCCTCACTAGAGAAATCACCGCGTCTCCAGTCTTCTGCTTTCCTTTTCCACACTGTCTCTAATGTTCTGGAGTTTTCTACAGTTCTGGACAAGGGACACCAAACTCTCCCTGAAGTGACTAGTTCCGTGGTCTCTGCCAATGTTCTCAAGCTCTTCAAAGAAAGTTAAGGTCTCTCTGAGTTTGGCTTGAACAATTTTTTGCTCCTCTAATTCTGCAAGAAGGGCCTGCTCAGTGCGTAATTCAACCTTATACTTCTCCTGTAACTCTTCAATTTCCTGTTTGAGAAGCTGGAATTTTTCTTCACTGAAAGGATGAGTCTCCTGACACTTATCTTCAGGAAGCAGGATGTTTGGAGGAATACACAAAATCGACTGCAAAATCAGGTGCTCCATTTTGCCAAAAAGGTTATCAAAACGTCCCTTCATGAAGCAAAGAAACGTCTCTGTGCATTTACGAATCTGTACAGGGCTAATCTCACAGCCTGGCGTGGCTTCCAGCTTCCTCAGGATAACCTGCTCCACAGCCTGCATCACTTCAAACAAGTGGTCTTGAAATGCTATGTAGATCCTCAGCAGGCACGTCTGTGGCGTGAAGCCAAAGAACTGGGCCTCGTAGGCCATCGGATCCACAGACATCCTGCTGCACTTTGCTGCCCTCAACTGGAAAAACCTGCAAGTACAAAAGGAAAAACATTTTATTCTGATAAAATCACCAGAGAAAAGTAACAAATGCTGTTATTGATAAGCAAATAAATAAAGGACACAAATAAAACTAAGGAATTGGCGCTCCTTTGACACCTTAAGTTTCTTCCAGCCTCAACTGTCAACAGAAGCCAGAAGCCCTTGCCTCTCTGAGTCAAGTAGAGTAGAGCTATACCCTCTTTACTGTTCATTTCTCTTAGCTACTATTGCTAAGGACTGAGGCACAGCCCAACCTTCTCAGTTCTGTTCCCTTGTCAACTTTAACGGTTTAAGCAGACAGCCTCAATGCCCTAGGAAGAAAGTTTTCTGAGTGTCAATGACCTACACATCCCCACCCCTGACCTTTCGAGACAATGTCTTGCTGTGCAGCCTATGGGTTGGCCTCAAACTCTTTCTTTCGTTTGTGACAGGACCTCATGTGGCCGAAGTTGGCTTCAATCTTGGGATGTAGCTGAGGATGATCTCAAACTTCCTGTACACCAAAGTGCTAAGATCCTAGAAGTATACCTTGAACATGCCCAACTTTTTATGTGGTGCTGGAGTTAAAAACCTGGGGCCCACAAGAGCACTCTATTAACTTACCTAATTCTTGAACCCTCTCCCATGCTAGCCTAATTGTCATTCACAATGTACCTCAATCCCTGACCTTCACTTTCTTGCTCCCAGTCCATCGATTTAAGTTCTTTCCCCATTCCTTTTAGGCCCATGTTCTATCATTTTAACTACCTCATTATAAATGTCCTCTATTCCATCGTCCACCGTAGCCATCTGATAAAAATCTAACTAAATGACCCAGCCTTTATCCTGACTTGTTTCAAGGATCCAAGAGGCATTTCTTTCCAGTGTAAGACCTACAAACATGTCATCGCATTTCCTTATTGCTGAACCTTGGCATTTTTGTAACTATATGCTTGTTATAGAAATAAGGAAAGGGCAGTTATGTAATCTACAAACTGCTACTTCAACTATCAGATGAATTTTTTAAAGACTTAATTTTAAAAGAAAGTGTATCCAGAGGTGTGGGCAATCCTATGAGAAAGCAGAATACAACTACCCTTGAAAATTTATATATGTAATGGTTTAAGACAGAGTGGTGATAATGATAGGGCTATATAAATAGAATTTATTTTGCAGTATCATTCATAGATTATCTCTAGACTGTAAGGAGTTTTACTTTCTCAATACTTCTCAGATTCCATCCTAGGAAACCAGGTTCCTACTACGGTTTTGTTTTGTTGAGACAGGACATCATTATGTTGCTTAGGACGGCCTCAAATTTTCCATTTTTCCACCTTTGCCTTCCAAGGAGCAGGATACTAAGGCAACACTCTTTAAAATGTGTGTTGTGATTTTTAGACAGGTAGCTCTGGCTGACCTGTGTATGTGCACGTATCCACCTGTGTATCCATCCACACATACATGAAGATGCCCACAAAAACCAGAAGGTGCTGGGTCCCCTGGAGCTGCAGTTAGACAGATGTGAGTGCTGGGAATCCAACTCGGGTCCTCTGCAAACAAAAGCTCCTAACTACCGCCACCTGTCCAGTCCCTACAGACACAGTCTCATGCACTCAGGCTCACACTTTAATGTCCCAATCCAGATAATTGCACTCGATTACCTGACGGGCTCTGACCAGTCCTTTTCTCGGTTCTAGCATGGGTCAATCTACCGACGGTTTGCACCCTGTAATTCTCTAAGTTTGCAACCGAACCTCGCCTCAAAGTTCTCAACAATCCTGGCCTGATGCATGATATATAACCAATTCTAACCAAATCCCTACAACCGAATTCACAGTTCTGAGAAAAGTTCCAATTTTGCCTTTTCTCTTAGACACTACCAGTGCTATGATGAGGCAGTAGCCATAAAGCTGCAGTTTTAGCAGCGAGACCACGCCTCTCGTGTTTGTCCCCAATCTCCTGTGTTTTGTCCAATGGCCTCCAACTTCAGGATTCAACAAACCCTCTGGCTTCAGCCTCCAGAGCGGCCAGGAGACACAGGCACCGCGCCACTGCATTCTGCCTTAGCGGCTTATTTCTAAACGTCATCCTCTCCAACCTTCTACTTGGTTCCTGCCAGACCTGACAGTCACATTTTGTCCCGCAATTTTTTAAGGCTTCTTTATAACTTACCGACTACGTCTGCTACGACCTGGACAGTCTCCGCTCCAACCCAACCGAATTCTGTGTTCTCTCCTTCCCGTAAGAGCGCCCTGGGCGCGCAGCCCCCAAGCGCCAGCGCGAGCACCGAAGAGCCGGCCGCCACCTCCTCCGCTTCCCCTCAGCGCTGACACATCTACAGTCTCTTCCCGGCTGGGCTGGGCTCCCAGCGGCTGAAGACAAACGGGGGCGGCTCCCACACCACCTCGACCACGGCCTTCGGAGCCGACGGGCCCACGGACGGAGCCGAGCACCGCGCAGCGGGAGGCTCTTCCGGCGGCTCCCGCTCCCGCCCCACCCCGCGGCCGCGAAGCACGCCGGGAACCCCGGGCTCCAGGCCCGGCGGGGCCCGGTCTGAGGGGACCCTGCGGAAGGCTCCGGCGCCCCGACGCCGTCCCTCCAGCCCCGCCCTTCCCGCTCCTCCTCAGGGAGCACACAGCCCCTACCGGAGGGTCACGGGGCGATGGAGTCCGCCACGCACCGGCTTCCCGCCACCTCCTTCAAACCGCACCGATCGCTGCGAGAGGGCGGCCGCGCCTTCCCCTCGGAGGCGCCAGGAACGCGCCCCCGCGAACGAACGCGAAGGCGGGCTGGATCGCACTCCTGATTGGCCGGCCGAGGGTCGAAAGGGGGCACTCGGATTGGTGGACGGGAGGGGACAAGGCGGGGAAGCCAGCTGTGGCCTGCGGGGATTGGCGGGAGGAACTGGTGCTGGCTCTCCGCGTTGGTAGGCGGAGAAGGAAGGGTGGGCCGACGCGGAGGCACAACTCGTGATTGGCGGGCGTGCGGCCCCCAGGGCTCCGGCGATTGGTCGCTGGCCGAGCGCGCAGCGCTGATTGGACAGTGGCGGGAAGGCTGACGGCCGGCCTTGAGTCCGCCCCGCCGCCTGGCATCCTGGCGGAAGGGGAAGGGGGGCAGGCGCGGTGGGGAAGATGGCGTACCAGAGCCTCCGGCTGGAGTACCTGCAGATCCCGCCGGTCAGCCGCGCCTACACTACCGCCTGCGTCCTCACCACCGCGGCCGTGGTGAGCAGCTGTGACGCCGCGTCCTCCTCTTCCAGGCTAGCTATGACTGGGTCTTCGGAAAACGGGTTTGGGCCGCGGAGAAGCCCAGTGGGTCTGTCCCCAGGGGTGGGTGGAGACATCCGACCTGACTT